>WNYA01001408.1:0-74151 GCA_019512145.1 Engystomops pustulosus
GTGGCAGCTTCAGAATAGTGGCTGAGGCAGGTAGTTAGAATCCAGACTCATTTCTCAATGTTTGGGGGAGGCATCATGACTGATCTGATGTGATGCATAAGGCTTTGGTGTGTTGAAATCCTGGGCGATCAACGCCTGATTCATCTTTACAAAGGTCAGTCTCTCCATTACCGGTGGACAAGCGGATTCTTCATGGTGTAACAATGGCACCCGATGACACCCGCCGCACGGAATACCCGCTCTGATGCCATAATACTGGCGGGGCAGGACAGCTTCTCTATTGCAAACTCTGTAAGTTGCGGCCATGCATCAAGTTTGGCTGCCCAGTAGTCCATGGGATCCTCTACCTGGGGTGGTAAAAGGCTGTCCAAGTAGGCCACCACCTGCTGGTACAGGGTCTCATCCATGCCCTGCTACTACTGGTTGTGGCTATCCTCCTCACAAGGCAGGTGAAGGAAGCTGCTCATTTAGGACTCCAGACTTAAGCTGCTGCTGATGAAGCTGCTAATACTCCTACCACCCCCCCCCCCCATCTCCCCACAGCAGCCATGGCAGTAGTATGTGAGCGGTGACTGCCAGGAAGCCCCCGGTCAGACCTGACAGAGGATGGACAATGGCGCACATAGGCAGTGGCCAACTGTCTTTTCAGTAATTCTCTATAGTACGCCAGTTGTTCCTCCCTCTCAGCAGCTAGAAAAAAGTCACCCATTTTTGACCGATAGCGAGGGTCCAAGTGGGTGGAGAGCCAAAACTCATCCCTATGCCGGATGTTGATTATTCGGCTGTCACTAGTTAGGCAAAGCAGCATACTGAGGGCCATCTGCGCAAGTGACTCTGAGGGACTCCCGACCTCCTTCTCCACTGTATACTGCCACGGTGCTACTGGGTCATCTGCCTCATTTTCTACCTCCTCCGGATGTTCATGCTCCTCCTCTCTGGTCACCAGAGTGGAAAAACCACTGATTTCACCAAACTCTGCTTGTGCTCCAATGTCCTCCTCCTCCTCCAGTTAAGCCCCCACCGGACTCATGTGGCCATGAGGGAGGGACTGCAGTACCAACAACCTGGACAAGAACACGGTCAGCTTCTGCACCTTAGGATGGCTGGACGCATACAGTTGTCTCTTTGTAATCGCCTCTTTCAATGACTGCTGGTGCCATGCGTAGCTAGGAGCACCTGGACAGGAAGATGATGTCAAAGACAAACAGCTCCCTTTGGCAGGGGTTTCTGGAGCCTTGACTGGCTGCATGTGTGCCACTAGGTGTTGCTGTGGCGGCAGGATGGACCACCACATCTGTTCCACGTTTCTCTCAGGCCATTCGATGCTGACGCTCCATGTGTTGACGCAGGGCTGTGGTGCCAACGTTAGCTCCCTGGCCACGCTTCACTTTCTGCCTGCCAAGATTCTACATATACACATGCTTGGATCCTCTGGTGTCTTAACAAAAAACTGCCACACCGCCGAGGTGATGATTTTATTGCCAACACTCTGTGCTGAGTGACTATTAACGCTGCTGCCTCTCTGAGCCCCTCTACCACTGCTTACTTGGACCCCCAATGCTGGGTTTGTACCCCGCGGCCGTCCTCACACTGTTGCCACCTTGCTGCCTCACGGCCACAGTAGCAGCTTGCTGCTTGCTTCGCTGCCTTAGGTGCAAGCTGACACCCTCTTCTCCTGATGATGATGATGATGATGATGATGATGAATCCCTTGCTTCACCCGGCTACATCATCATCGATTTGTGTTTCCCTGTCACTGCTATCCTCCTCAACGGTCTCTGTATGCACATAACTTCCCATGCCACTCTTCACATTTCTACTTTCCCGCCTACTGCACAAAGCAGTGGATGTCTGCCCCACCTCTACACTTCCAAGCAGCTGTTGACTGTCCTCAAAGAATTCATCCTCGATATATAGTGGCGCTGAGCCCAGACCACCTAGTAGATCTCTGGACAGAGGCTGATTGAGGACAGGTGAGCACCACTGACCTGCTCCTGAGCCATGCCAACTAAGGGTTGTATCTGACGAACCCACGGACTCTTGGCTGAGGTTGGCAGATGTCATCTGGAAGGACGTATATGACTTAGTCAACCAATCAACAGTCATCCGCTGCGCTGGATGACAACGGCAGTTCTGGCCTCACAGAGCCACCTCTGCCGCGACGTCCCCTTATTGTGCTGTGCCAGGTGCCTGCTCCAGCTGCTACCTCTCTGTATGACATATTGGTTAATCAAATATTTTGATTTGACATAGATCTACTTTATTTAGATTTTACACTGATGTCTTCCTCTTCCCTTCAGAAAAAAAAAAGTTTATTTGCGGTAAACAGATCCCCCAAAATGGACACCCTGGCATTGGAGCAGATATCACTACAGAAAGTATGTGGATTGTACACGGATTTCTTCCTCTTCACTTCAGAAATGAAAAAGAACTTCTATTTGGGGTATACAGATCCCCCAAAATATACACCCTTGGATTGGTGCAGAAATCTCTATAAAAAGTATGTGGATTTTACACTGATTTCTTCCTTTTCACTTCAGAAACAAAAAAGAACTGCTGTTTGTGGTATACAAAAGCACAAGAACTGGGGCGGAGCCTGACCGCTGAGCCAAACGGCCGCACTCGTGTGAGCTCTCGCTGTGGAGATCCGTGATCTAAAAGATAGCAGCATTAAACCAGCACCGGAGATGGGTAAAGCGAGGGAGAGAGTTGTGGAGAGAATAGAGACTCCGAGATCGAGAAAACATCAAGGAGATCTCGACAAATTTCTGAAAAAGAAGCTTGCGACACCCCCGGCCCCGGGACGCAAGATGGCGCCGGAAGAGCCGCATGACTCGGAAGCACCAGACGAGTCTGATTTAGAAAGCCTGGCTGATACCACAGAAGCAGCAGCAGCCACAGAGGTACCTCTCTCTAGATCCTTTCTAAAGAAAACCTTATTTCAGGCACTCACCCCTGTAGCCAAAGAGCTGTCAGAGCTAAAGTCGGAGATCAAGCAGATTGGGAGGAGGGTTGAGGCGCTGGAGGAAACACAGGACGCCATTATTAACCACAGTGCGGCCCTAGAAGAAGGTTATAAGGCGCAGCTGAGAGCTATAAACTCAGCGTTTACTATGCTGGAAGACCAAGAAAATCGCAGCAGGCGAAAAAACGTCAGAATAAAAGGGATACCTGAAACAATAACTTATGAGGACTTACAGAAATATACAGTAGATATGTTCTCTGATTTATTAACCCCTGAAAGGGCGAGTCAAATATGCATAGAGCGCATCCACAGAGCCTTAAGACCAATCCCTAAGCAAGATGAACCGCCACGTGATGTGATATGCGGCTTGCTGAGCATTGTGGATACAGCCGCCATTTTAAGAGCAGCGCATGAAAAGGGAGAATATGTTTTTAAAGGCGACAAGATTAGTCTATTTCAAGACCTGTCCACCTCAACCCTTAATAAAAGAAGACATCTTAAACCTCTAACGGACTATCTCAGGGGCAACAAAATATTGCTCCGTTGGCTATATCCATTCGGCCTCACGTTCCAATTCAGAGGGAAAAGGAGCACAATCAGAATACCCGAAGATCTTCTGCAAGCGTGGGACATTCTCGACATCAATCCACTAGAAATCCAGTCCTGGCAAGTGGTCCCAGAACATTTACTAGACTTACCTAGTCTACCGCAAAATCAACCCTGGTCAGAAGTTATCCCCACAAAATCTCGAAGAGTGAGGAAGTGACTTAAAGTCCTAGTAATCTACTAATAGAGGCCATCCTGGAAGATTTCCAGAAGAGGTTACCTGTAAAACCTAAGGACGCTAAGTATAACACAATATGTCTCCTGTTTTAAGAATTGTTTAAACAATTGAGTCACTGTATCATATGCATCATTAGCACTATCCACTCACTCAATGGAAAATAGGTATACTGGGTAAAGTTAATGGGCGGTACTGATCATTGTCTGAGAGCCCATTGACTCTACTAAAAATGAAAACTTCCCAATAGCTTTCCCTAACCACTTAGCCAGATCACGTGATCTTCACTTTGATCAGGTCAAGTGTCATCACTTCCCCCCATTACATTCTCCCTTAATCTGGTTTTTCAGAAAGGGATGAATGGTTCATGCATTTGCTATATCACCATGCAGATATGCAGATCCGTAAAGAATCTGCATTCATTATATCAAAAAGCTGTCATGAGAAAGTCAGTAAGTCACTATCATTTGAATAGTTCAAAGTTTGGTTATACAAGTTCAACTTGTTATGTTATTAACCCCTCTTCTTTAACAGGTCACATCGGTCTGACTAATAAGCACTGCACGAAATTAGCAATTAAAGTAACCGATTGTAGATGAGTCATGGCAATGTATAAAATCTCTACATTTAACGTAAAAGGTCTAAACATACCGCAAAAAAGATCACAAATCATTACATTGATCAGGAAAATGAACACTGACATTTGCTTCATGCAAGAAACACACTTCAAGGTAGGGAAAGTCCCTAAGCTTCCCACAAATCATTATAACCAATGGTATCACAGTTGCTTCACACAAGCCAACAGAGGAGTCACAATAGCCATAAGTAAAAAAGTGCCTTTTAAGCACACTTCCTCCTACCAAGACCCGGAAGGTAGATTTTTATTTATACAAGGTAAAATTGGGGAGTCAAAAATCACCCTAGCCAACCTCTATGCGCCAAATAAAAACCAGATAAAATGGATTAAGGAGACATTGGAATTACTTAGCTCGTTTGCCGAGGGAATGTGGATAGTAGGAGGAGACATAAACACAACACTCAATCCATTAGTGGACTCATCTACAGCAAAATCTGTCAACTCCCAAAGGGCACTAGCAAGTCTTGCAAAAGCATTAAATGATCATACATTAATAGATTCATGGAGGACGTTACACCCCCAAACAAAGGACTATTCTTTCTACTCACCAGTACACCACTCCTTCCAGCGTCTAGACTATATGTTTGTTTCTAAAAACTTAATAGATGCAATTAAAAAGGCAGATATAGGTTCCATAACAGTATCTGACCATGCACCTGTTTCGGTATCCATCTGCTTCCAGACTATACCACCCCCGTCAGGAACATGGAGATTAAACGAGTCCCTTATTAAAAATAATAAGCAATAAACTAACCTCATACTTTTCCAGAAATCTTCTATCTGACACTTCAATCCCAATAAATTGGCAAGCTCATAAGATATTTATCAGTGGGGAGTTCATGTCATTAGGAGCCTATCTTAAAAAAAAACGATCGAAAGCCTTAGATGAAATACTAGGGAATATATATAAATTAGAGTCAGCTTTCAAAAAGTCCAAATTAATAGCCACATTCCAGAAGCTGAGCAAAGAGAGGGAAAAATTAAAAGATCTCCTAAACGCTAAAACCGCTAAAAATTACCTCTATGCAAAATTCCAACACTACTCACATGGTGACAAGGGAAGCAAATTAATGTCACTTTTAATAAAAAAGCAAAAAGAATCCTCAGTCATCCAGAGTATTGCGCAATCAACATCACAAAAAAACGGAAAAAACACATGAAATAGCGGAGGAGTTCAGAAAGTACTATGAGCAACTATACAACCTGACACCACACTACCCCACGGGAGAACCGCAAACTATTAAAGCTATTAAGGCATTTCTTGAAAAATTTAATTTACCTTCTCTAAGCCAATCGGATATAGAGGAGTTATCTAAGCCAATCACACAAACAGAAGTTGAAGAGACTCTTAAAACTTTCCCCTTATATAAAGCGCCAGGCCCAGATGGCTTACCGATAGGTTACTACCGGAAATTAGCTCCTATACTCTTACCACACTTAACAACATGGTGTGAAGCATTACGAAATGGACAAACCCTCCCTCCACAGTCCCTTGAAGCAACTATCACAGTAATACTTAAAGAGGGGAAAAATCCGGAGCTGTGTAGCAGCTATCGCCCAATATCCCTCATAAATGTGGATGCAAAAATCTGGGCAAAAATTTTAGCCAAACGCCTTAACAAGGTCCTACCTCTACTATTGAACCATGAACAGACGGGATTCGTCCCAGGTAGGGAAGGAAACCAAAACTCAACAAGGATAATCCATGCCATTATTCATGCGAAGAAACATCACATCCCACTAGTCCTTCTCGGCACGGATGCCGAGAAGGCTTTTGACAGAATAAACTGGGATTTTATGACTTGTGCATTAGAGAAATTTGGATTCCCTCGCACACTAATAGACTCAATAATGACCCTATACTCACGCCCGAGCGCGAGAGTAAAAGTAAATAACCACCTTTCTCAGCCCTTTTTAATTAAAAACGGCACGAGACAGGGTTGCCCCCTCTCACCATCCCTATTCGTTCTCATTATGGAGACGTTTCTTCAAGGGTTAAGAGAGAGTACAGAAATAAAAGGCTTAGAGGTTAATGGTGAGCTAGGAGGTATCAGTCTATGGGGATTTTAAATCTATTTCAAAGACATTGATTGAGGCACATAAAACATTGACAAGGGTATATTGGAATATTAGGAGCCTGGAAGAATACCCACGTCTTAGTATAGCCCCACGTGGCAAATCTTTCCGTCTTGGGAACCGGACGATGAATTTAAGACAATGTGGGAAAAAGGCTTGTTACAATGTTCAAATATTATAATGCATATGTTGATTACCCATGGTAAAGCAGTGCTGGCACAGACAAGAGACAGGATTAAAGAACTCGAGGGAAAGTTGAATGCCTTTGACAACATGACACTTGTACAACCTTTCCAAAATCAATTACAGGAAACTAGAAAGGTACACCATCCAGGGTAAAAAACACAGGATGCAGAGGGACAAATGGACTTTGAAAAAGATAGAGCTTGGGGGGCGGAGCCTGACCGCTGAGCGAAACGGCCGCACTTGTGTGAGCTCCCGCTGTGGAGATCCGTGATCTATAACATAGCAGCAGTAAAACAGCATCGGAGATGGGTAAAGCGAGGGAGAGAGTCGCGGAGAGAACAGAGACTCCAAGATCGAGAAAACACCAGGGAGATCTCGACAAATTTCTGAAAAAGAAGCTAGCGACACCCCCGGCCCCGGGACGCAAGATGGCGCCGGAAGAGCCGCATGACTCAGAAGCACCAGACGAGTCTGATTTAGAAAGCCTGGCTGATACCACAGAAGCAGCAGCATCCACAGAGGTACCTCTCTCTAGATCCTTTCTAAAGAAAACCTTATTTCAGGCACTCACCCCAGTAGCCAAAGAGCTCTCAGAGCTAAAGTCGGAGATCAAGCAGATTGGGAGGAGGGTTGAGGCACTGGAGGAAACACAGGACGCCATTATTAACCACAGTGCGGCCCTGGAAGAAGGTTATAAGGCGCAGCTGAGAGCCATTAACTCTGCGTTTACCATGCTGGAAGACCAAGAAAATCGCAGTAGGCGAAAAAATGTCAGAATAAAAGGGATACCTGAAACAATAACGTATGAGGACTTACAGAAATATTCAGTAGAAATGTTCTCTGATCTATTAACCCCTGAAAGGGCGAGTCAAATATGCATAGAACGCATACACAGAGCCTTAAGACCAATCCCTAAGCAAGATGACCCGCCACGTGACGTAATATGCGGTTTGCTGAGTTATGTGGACACAGCCGCCATTTTAAGAGCAGCGCGTGAGAAGGGAGAATATGTGTTTAAAGGGGACAAGATTAGTCTATTCCAAGACCTGTCCACTTCAACCCTTAATAAAAGAAGACATCTTAAACCTCTAACGGACTATCTCAGGAGCAACAAAATTTTGTTCCGTTGGCTATATCCATTTGGCCTCACGTTCCAATTCAGAGGAAAGAGGAGCACAATCAGAACACCCGAAGATCTTCTGCAAGCATGGGACATTCTCGACATCAATCCACTAGAAATCCAGTCCTGGCAAGCGGTCCCAGAACATCTGCTAGATTTACCAAGTCTTCCGCAAAATCAACCCTGGTCTGAAGTTATCCCCACAAAGTCTCCAAGAGTGAGGAAATGACTTAAAGCATTAGTAACCTACTACCAGAGGTCATCCTGGAGGATTTTCAGAAGAATTTACCTGCAAGACCAAAAGGACGCTAAGTATAATACAATATGCTTCTGGTTGTGAGAATTGTTTGAACAATTGAGTCATTGGATCATATGCCTCATTAGCATTATCCACTCACTCAATGGAAAATAGTTAAAATGGGAAAAGTTGATGAGTTATATTGTTCAAGGTCAGAGAGCCCATTGACTTTACTATAACTGAAATTTCCCAATAGCTTTCCCTAACCACTTAGCCAGATCACGTGATCTTCACTCCGATCAGGTCAAGTGTCATCACTTCCCCCCATTACATTCTCCCTTAATCTGGGTTCTCAGATAGGGATGAATGGTACACTCACTTACCATACCATCATCCATAAATGCAGATTTGTAAATAATCTGCATTCATTATATCAAAAAGCTGTCATGAGAAAGTCAGTAAACTTTTACCAGCTGAATAGTTCAAGGTTCTATTTTACAAGTTCAAATTGTAATGTTAAAAACCCTTCTTCTTTAACAGGGCACATCGGTCTGACTAATACCCGCTACACGAAATTAGCGATTAGAGTAACCGATTGTATATGAGTAATGGCAATGTACAAAATCTCTACATTTAATGTAAAAGGTCTAAACATACCACAAAAAAGATCACAAATCATTACACTGATCAGGAAAATGAATACTGACATTTGCTTCATGCAAGAAACACACTTTAAAGTAGGGAAAGTCCCTACGCTACCCACAAATCATTATAACCAATGGTATCACAGTTGCTTCACACAAGCCAACAGAGGAGTTACAATTGCAATAAGTAAAAAAGTACCTTTTAAGCACATATCCTCTTACCAAGACCCGGAAGGTAGATTTTTATTCATACAAGGTAAAATTGGGGAATCAAAAATCACCCTAGCCAACCTCTATGCGCCAAATAAAAACCAAATAAAATGGGTTAAGGAGACATTGGAATTACTTAGCTCGTTTGCCGAGGGAATGTGGATAGTAGGAGGAGACATAAACACAACACTCAATCCATTAGTGGACTCATCTACTGCAAAATCTGTCAATTCCCAAAGGGCATTGGCAAGTCTTGCAAAAGCATTGAATGAACACACATTAATAGATTCATGGAGAGCGTTACACCCCCAAACAAAGGACTACTCTTTCTACTCACCAGTACACCACTCCTTCCAGCGTCTGGATTATATATTTGTTACTAAGAACTTAATAAAGGAAGTTAAAAAAGCAGATATAGGTTCCATAACAGTATCTGACCATGCACCTGTTTCGGTATCCATCTCCTTCCAGACTTTACCACCCCCTTCAGGAACATGGAGACTAAATGAGTCCCTCATCGATTCAGAGGAAAAAATCAAAATAATTAGCAATAAACTTACCTCATTCTTTGCCAGAAATCTTTTATCTGACACTTCAATCCCAATAAATTGGCAAGCGCATAAGATATTTATAAGTGGGGAATTCATGTCATTAGGAGCCTATCTAAAAAAAAAACAAATGAAAGCCCTAGATGAAATATTAGGAAATATATACAAATTTGAGTCAGCTTTCAAAAAATCTAAACTAATAGCCACATTCCAAGAGCTGGGCAAAGAAAGGGAAAAATTAAAAGATCTCCTAAACGCTAAAGCTGCTAAAAACTACCTCTATGCAAAATTCCAACATTACTCACATGGTGACAAGGGAAGCAAATTAATGTCACTTCTAATAAAAAAGCAAAAAGAATCCTCAGTTATCCAGAGTATTGCACAACCATCATCACAAAAAACGGAAAAAACACATGAAATAGCGGAGGAGTTTAGAAGGTATTATGAACAGCTATACAACCTGACACCACAATACCCCACGGGAGAACCGCAAACTATTAAAGCTATTAAGGCATTTCTTGAAAAATTGAATTTACCTTCTCTAAGTCAATCGGACATAGAGGAATTATCTAAGCCAATCACACAAAGAGAAGTGGAGGAGACCATTAAAACTTTTCCATTACATAAAGCGCCAGGTCCAGATGGTTTACCGATAGGTTACTACCGAAAATTAGCCCCTATACTCTTGCCACACTTAACAACATGGTGTGAAGCATTACGGAATGGACATGCCCTCCCCCCACAGTCCCTTGAAGCAATTATTACAGTAATTCCTAAAGAAGGGAAAAATCCGGAGCTCTGTAGTAGCTATCGTCCAATATCCCTCATAAATGTGGATGCAAAAATCTGGGCAAAAATTCTAGCCAAGCGTCTTAACAAGGTCCTACCTCTACTGTTGAATCACGAGCAGACGGGATTCGTTCCAGGCAGAGAAGGAAATCAAAACTCAACCAGGATAATACATGCCATTATTCATGCGAGGAAACATCACATCCCACTAGTCCTTCTCGGCACGGATGCCGAGAAGGCTTTCGACAGAATTAATTGGGATTTTATGACTTGCGCATTAGAGAAATTTGGATTTCCTCGTACACTAATAGACTCCATAATGACCCTATACTCACGCCCGAGTGCGAGAGTAAAAGTAAATAATCATTTTTCTCAGCCTTTTTTGATTAAAAACGGCACGAGACAGGGTTGCCCCCTTTCACCATCCTTATTCGTTCTCATTATGGAGACGTTTCTTCAAGGGTTAAGAGAGAGTACAGAAATAAAAGGCTTAGAGGTTAATGGGGTAGAGCATCTTAATGCTGCATTTGCAGATGATCTGCTGATATTAATCACAAATCCAAAAGTGGCATTCCCAAGTGTAATGACACTCATAGATGAGTTTGGCTCCCTTTCAAACTTTAAAATAAATTTCGCCAAATCAGAGGCTTTAAATGTCTCTGCTAGCAATTCTATAGTCAGAGAACTGCAAAACAAATATCCATTCACATGGCAACCACACCAGATAAAATACCTAGGGATTCAGATAACAAGTGACCCAGCAAACGTATTCAATGCAAATTATAAAATCTTGTTGAAATCAATAGATCAGTTCTTGAATTCACTTAAAATCCCCTTTGTCTCCTGGATGGGAAGGAAAAATATATTAAAAACTTACATAATGCCTAAGCTTCTCTACTTACTACAAATGCTTCCTTTGAAAGTCCCTAAAAGTTTCTTCCAGCAGGTCCAGGCTTCCTTCCGCAGGTTCCTATGGCAAGGAAAGAGGTCAAGAATAAACTATATGCGTCTTACCCAACACAAAAAGAAAGGAGGGATAGGACTCCCAGACCCAATACTATACTATAAAGCAACACACCTAAAAAGGTGGATATATATAAACTCTCCGGTAGGTAGACAATTAAGCATTGACTTAGAGCTGGCAAATATATCAGATGAGCAACTTGCCTGGGCTTGGGGACTGACACAGACGCAAAAGGGACTACCCGAAAATTCAATAACCAAGGGAACTTTGGAGGTGGCGAGACATCATAATTCCCTATTTACATCCCCATCTCCAATGATGCCTGCGAGACTCCTCCCTTACTACATTAAGCCAACAGGTAAACACATTTCAGGTATATGGAGCAGATTGGAATCGATACCAACGGCAGAAATAACCAAAAGGCTAGACCAACCAGAATCATTAAGCACATATTTAGATACCCTGCTCCCCAACATACATTTTTTACATAAAATTGAAGTTCATACTCTCACAAAACAGCTAACAACAACTATCCCAAAGGCGAGTGACCCCACATGGTTTGAAGAAATAATGACCAAGGCAAATAGGCCAAAAGGCATTATCTCAAAAATATATAACAAACTAGTGGAAGACTCGCTGGGAGGAAGCAAGCCGGACTATATAGGCAAGTGGGAAAAAGACTTAGGCCTTAATTTTAGTGAGGTTGAAATATCTAGAATACATAAAAACTCACATGGATTTTCTAGATGTGTGAAAGTCCAAGAAAATTCTTACAAATTAATGACCAGATGGTATAGAACTCCTAAAGTACTTAACCAAATGGGCCTAACCCCACATGACAAATGTTGGAGATGTGACGCACCAAATGGTACACATTTGCACATTTTCTGGTCATGTCCAGAGATTCAGAAATTTTGGAAAGATGTAGCTAAAATTACAAACCAGATCACGTCACAGGCTTTGCTTCTCTCCCCAGCTAGTGTTCTACTTTGGCTACCCAGCAAAACATGGACTCCTTCAAAGAAAAGTCTTTCCACACCGGTCATAATTCCACACCTGGAAGTCTGGGGCACCTTCAACAAGGTGAGTCTCTGCCAGTAACTGAGGGAGAGAGACTCTGTTCCAACACATTGGCAGACATGTGATTTGAGCCTTCCAGGCAGAACATATCACTTTGCAACGGTCTTAATTCTACACCTGGAAGTCTGGGGCACCTCCAACAAGAAGAGTCTCTGCCAGTAACTGAGGGAGAGAGACTCTGTTCCAACACATCTGCAGACTTGAGAGTTGGGCCTCCCAGGCAGAACATATCACCTTCCACCGGTCATAATTCCACACCTGGAAGTCTTGGGCAAATTCAACAAGGAGATTCTCTGCCAGTAACTTAGGGAGAGAGACTCTGTTCCAACACATCAGCAGACATGGGAGTGGAGCTTTGTTCCATGGCGAATAGAATTGAACCTCCCAGGCAGAACATATCACCTTCCACCGGTCATAATTCCACACCTGGATGTCTGGGGCACCTTCAACAAGGAGAGTCTCTGCCAGTAACTTATGGAGAGAGACTCTGTTCCAACACATCGGCAGACATGGGAGTGGAACTTTGTTCCAAGGCGAATAGAGTTGAACCTCCCAGGCAAAACATATCACCTTCCACCGGTCATAATTCCCCACCTGGAAGTCTGGGGCACCTTCAACAAGGAGAGTCTCTGCCAGTAACTGAGGGAGAGAGACTCGGTTCCAACACATTAGCAGACTTAGGAGGTGAGCCTCCCAGACAGAACATATCACCTTCCACCGGTCATATTTCCACACCTGGAATTCTGGAGCACCTTCAACAAGGAGAGTCTCTGCCAGTAACTGAGGGAGAGAGACTCTGTTCCAACACATCGGCAGACATGGGAGTTGAACCTCCCAGGCAAAACATATCACCTTCCACCGGTCATATTTCCACACCTGGAATTCTGGAGCACCTTCAACAAGGAGAGTCTCTGCCAGTAACTGAGGGAGAGAGATTCTGTTCCAACACATTGGCAGACATAGGAGTTGAGCCTCCCAGGCAGAACATATCAGCTTCCACCGGTCATAATTCCACACCTGGAAGTCTGGAGCACCTTCAACAAGGAGAGTCTCTGCCAGTAACTGAGGGAGAGAGACTCTGTTCCAACACATTGGCAGACATAGGAGTTGAGCCTCCCAGGCAGAACATATCACCTTCCACCGGTCATAATTCAACACCTGAAAGTCTCTGCCAGTAACTGAGGGAGAGAGACTTTGTTCCAACACATTGGCAGACATAGGAGTTGAGCCTCCCAGGCAGAACATATCACCTTCCACCGGTCATAATTCCACACCTGGAAGTCTGGGGCACCTTCAACAAGGAGAGTCTCTGCCATTAACTTAGGGAGAGAGACTCTGTTCCAACACATCAGCAGACATGGGAGTGGAGCTTTGTTCCATGGCGAATAGAGTTGAACCTCCCAGGCAGAAAATATCACCTTCCACCGTTCATAATTCCACACCTGGAAGTTTCTGGCAGTAACTGAGGGAGAGAGACTCTGTTCCAACACATCGGCAGACATGGGAGTTGAGGTTCCCAGGCATAACATATCACCTTTCACCGGTCATAATTCCACACCTGGAAGTCTGGGGCACCCTCAACAAGGAGAGACTCTGTTCCAACACATCGGCAGACATGGGAGTGGAGCTTTGTTTCATGGCTTTTTTGAATGAGTCAGAGTTACATACATTTGCACAGACATATAGTGTATACTGTGTCACAGCACAGACCACGACATGACATATACAATAAATTAAGATTCATACATAGTGGGGGGGGGGGGGCGGAGCCTGACTGCTATGCGAAACGGCCGCACTTGTGTGAGCTCTCGCTGTGGAGAACCGTGATCTGTAAGATAGCAGCAGTAAACCAGCATCGGAGATGGGTAAAGCGAGGGAGAGAGTTGTGGAGAGAACAGAGACTCCAAGATCGAGAAAACATCAAGGAGATCTCGACAAATTTCTGAAAAAGAAGCTTGCGACACCCCCGGCCCTGGGACGCAAGATGGCGCCGGAAGAGCCGCATGACTCGGAAGCACCAGACGAGTCTGATTTAGAAAGCCTGGCTGATACCACAGAAGCAGCAGCAGCCACAGAGGTACCTCTCTCTAGATCCTTTCTAAAGAAAACCTTATTTCAGGCACTCACCCCAGTAGCCAAAGAGCTGTCAGAGCTAAAGTCGGAGATCAAGCAGATTGGGAGGAGGGTAGAGGCGCTGGAGGAAACACAGGACGCCATCATTAACCACAGTGCGGCCTTGGAAGAAGGTTATAAGGCGCAGCTGAGAGCTATTAACTCTGCGTTTACCATGCTGGAAGACCAAGAAAATCGCAGCAGGCGAAAAAACGTCAGAATAAAAGGGATACCTGAAACAATAACTTATGAGGACTTACAGAAATATACAGTAGATATGTTCTCTGATCTATTAACCCCTGAAAGGGCGAGTCAAATACGCATAGAGCGCATCCACAGAGCCTTAAGACCAATCCCTAAGCAAGATGACCCGCCACGTGATGTGATATGCGGCTTGCTGAGTTTTGTGGATACAGCCGCCATTTTAAGAGCAGCGCGTGAAAAAGGAGAATACGTTTTCAAAGGGGACAAGATTAGTCTATTTCAAGACCTGTCCACTTCAACCCTTAATAAAAGAAGACATCTTAAACCTCTAACGGACTATCTCTGGAGCAACAAAACTTTGTTCCGCTGGCTATATCCATTCGGCCTCACGTTCCAATTCAGAGGGAAAAGGAGCACAATCAGAACACCCGAAGATCTTCTGCAAGCGTGGGACATTCTCGACATCAATCCACTAGAAATCCAGTCCTGGCAAGCGGTTCCAGAACATCTACTAGAGTTACCTAGTCTACCGCAAAATCAACCCTGGTCAGAAGTTATCCCCACTAAATCTCCAAGAGTGAGGAAATGACTTGAAGCTCTAGTAACCTACTAACAGAGGTCATCCTGGAGGATTTCCAGAAGAGCTCACCTGTAAAACCAAAGGACGCTAAGTATAATACAATATGTCTCCTGTTTTAAGAATTGTTTAAACAATTGAGTCATTGGATCATATGCATCATTAGCACTATCCACTCACTCAATGGAAAATAGTCATATTGGGTAAAGTTAATAGGCAGTATTGATCAAAGTCTGAGAGCCCATTGACTCTACTAAAGTTGAAATTTCCCTATAGCTTTCCCTAACCACTTAGCCAGATCACGTGATCTCCACTTCGATCAGGTCAAGTGTCATCACTTCCCCCCATTACATTCTCCCTTAATCTGAGTTTTCAGATAGGGATGAATGGTTCACTCACTTGCTCACCTGTAAAGATTCTGCATTCATTATATCAAAAAGATGTCATGAGAAAGTCAGTAAGTTACTATCATTTGAATAGTTCAAGGTTTGGTTATACAAGTTCAACTTGTTATGTTGTTAACCCTTCTTCTTTAACAGGTCACATCGGTCTGACTAATAACCGCTACACGAAATTAGCAATTAAAGTAACCGACTGTATATGAGTCATGGCAATGTATAAAATCTCTACATTTAACGTAAAAGGTCTAAACACACCGCAAAAAAGATCTCAAATCAATACATTGATCAGGAAAATGAATGTTGATATTTGCTTCATGCAAGAAACACACTTTAAGGTAGGGAAAGTCCCTACGCTACCCACAAATCATTATAACCAATGGTATCACAGTTGCTTCACACAAGCCAACAGAGGAGTAACAATAGCCATAAGTAAAAAAGTGCCTTTTGAGTACATTTCCTCCTACCAAGACCCGGAAGGTAGATTTTTATTCATACAAGGTAAAATTGGGGAGTCAAAAATCACCCTAGCCAACCTCTATGCGCCAAATAAAAACCAGATAAAATGGGTTAAGGAGACATTGGAATTACTTAGCTCGTTTGCCGAGGGAATGTGGATAGTAGCAGGAGATATAAACATAACACTCAATCCATTAGTGGACTCATCTACAGCAAAATCTGTCAACTCCCAAAGGGCACTAGCAAGTCTTGCAAAAGTATTAAATGAACACACATTAATAGATTCATGGAGGGCGTTACACCCCCAAACAAAGGACTACTCTTTCTACTCACCAGTACACCACTCCTTCCAGCGTCTGGACTATATATTTGTTTCTAAGAACTTAATAGAGGCAGTTAAAAAGGCAGATATAGGTTCCATAACAGTATCTGACCATGCACCTGTTTCGGTATCCATCTGCTTCCAGACTACAACACCCCCGTCAGGAACATGGAGATTAAATGAGTCCCTCATTGACTCAGAGGAAAAAATCAAAATAATAAGCAATAAACTAACCTCATACTTTTCCAGAAATCTTTTATCTGACACTTCAATCCCAATAAATTGGCAAGCTCATAAGATATTTATAAGTGGGGAGTTCATGTCATTAGGAGCCTATCTAAAAAAAAAAACAAATGAAAGCCCTAGATGAAATACTAGGGAATATATATAAGTTAGAGTCAACTTTCAAAAAATCCAAATTAATAGCCACATTCCAGGAGCTGGGCAAAGAGAGGGAAAAATTAAAAGATCTCCTAAACGCTAAAGCTGCTAAAAATTACCTCTATGCAAAATTCCAACACTACTCACATGGGGACAAGGGAAACAAATTAATGTCACTTTTAATAAAAAAGCAAAAAGATTCCTCAGTTATTCAGAGTATTGCGCAATCAACATCACAAAAAACGGAAAAAACACATGAAATAGCGGAGGAGTTCAGAAAATTCTATGAGCAACTATACAACCTGACACCACACTACCCCACGGGAGAGCCGCAAACTATTAAAGCTATTAAGGCATTTCTTGAAAAATTAAATTTACCTTCTCTAAGCCAATCGGATATAGAGGAGTTATCTAAGCCAATCACACAAAAAGAAGTTGAGGAGACCCTTAAAACTTTCCCCTTACATAAAGCGCCAGGTCCAGATGGCTTACCGATAGGTTACTACCGAAAATTAGCCCCTATACTCTTGCCACACTTAACAACATGGTGTGAAGCATTACGAAATGGACACACCCTCCCTCCACAGTCCCTTGAAGCAACTATCAGAGTAATACCTAAAGAAGGGAAAAATCCAGAGTTGTGTAGCAGCTATCGTCCAATATCCCTCATAAATGTGGATGCAAAAATCTGGGCAAAAATTTTAGCCAAACGCCTTAACAAGGTCCTACCTCTACTGTTGAATCACGAGCAGACGGGATTCGTCCCAGGTAGGGAAGGAAACCAAAACTCAACAAGGATAATACATGCCATTATTCATGCGAAGAAACATCACATCCCTCTAGTCCTTCTCGGCACGGATGCCGAGAAGGCTTTCGACAGAATAAATTGGGATTTTATGACTTGCGCATTAGAGAAATTCGGATTTCCTAGTACACTAATAGACTCAATAATGACCCTATACTCACACCCGAGCGCAAGAGTAAAAGTAAATAACCACCTTTCTCAGCCTTTTTTAACTAAAAACGGCACGAGACAGGGTTGCCCCCTCTCACCATCCTTATGGAGACGTTTCTTCAAGGGTTAAGAGAGAGTACAGAAATAAGAGGCTTAGAGGTTAATGGGGTAGAGCATCTCAATGCTGCATTTGCAGATGATCTGCTGATATTAATCACAAACCCAAAAGTGGCATTCCCAAGTGTAATGACACTCATAGATGAGTTTGGTTCTCTTTCAAACTTTAAAATAAATTTCGCCAAATCAGAGGCTCTAAATGTCTCTGCTAGCAATTCTATAGTCAGAGAGCTACAAAACAAATATCCATTCGCCTGGCAACCACACCAGATAAGATACCTAGGGATACAGATAACTAGCGACCCAGCAAATTTATTCAATGCAAATTATAAGATGCTATTGAGATCAATAGATCAGTTCCTGAATTCACTTAAAATTCCCTTTGTCTCATGGATGGGTAGGAAAAACATATTAAAAACTTACATAATGCCTAAGCTTCTATACTTACTACAAATGCTTCCTTTGAAAGTCCCTAAAAGTTTCTTCCAGCAGGTTCAGGCGTCCTTCAGCAGGTTCCTATGGCAAGGAAAGAGGTCAAGAATAAACTACTTGCGACTTACCCAACACAAAAAGAAAGGAGGCATGGGACTCCCAGACCCAATGCTATACTATAAAGCAGCACATCTAAAAAGGTGGATATATATGAACTCTCCAGTAGGTAGACAATTAAGCATAGATTTAGAGCTGGCAAATATATCAGATGAGCACCTAGCCTGGGCTTGGGGACTAACACAGTCACAAAAGGGACTTCCCGAAAATTCAATAACCAAAGGAACCTTGGAGGTGGCGAGACATTATAAATCCTTATTTTCATCCCCATCCCCTACGATGCCTGCGAGGCTCCTCCCCTATTACATTAAGCCAACAGGTAAACACATTTCAGGCATATGGAGCAAATTGGAATCGATTCCAACGGCATAAATAACCAAAAGGCTAGACCAGCCAGAATCACTAAGCACATATTTAGATACCCTGCTCCCAAACATACATTTTCTACATAAAATTGAAGTTCATACTCTCACAAAACAACTGACAACAACTATCCCAAAGGCGAGTGCCCCCACCTGGTTTGAGGAAATAATGATCAGGGCAAACAGGCCAAAAGGCCTTATCTCAAAAATTTATAATAAGCTAGTGGAAGATTCGCTGGGAAGAAGCAAGCCGGGCTATATAGGCAAGTGGGAAAAAGACTTAGGTCTTAATTTTACTGAGGTTGAGATATCTAGAATACATAAAAAATCACATGGATTCTCTAGATGTGTGAAAGTCCAGAAAATTCTTACAAATTAATGACCAGATGGTACAGAACTCCTAAAGTACTTAACCAAATGGGCCTAACCCCACATGACAAATGCTGGAGATGTGACGCACCAAACGGTTCACACTTGCACATTTTTTGGTCATGTCCAGAAATCCAGAAATTTTGGAAGGACGTGGCTAAAATTACAAACCAGATCACGTCACAGGCTTTGCTTCTCTCCCCAGCTAGTGTTCTACTTTGGCTACCCAGCAAAACATGGACTCCTTCAAAGAAAAGTCTTTCCACGGCACTGATACAATCAGCAAAACTACTTATCCCCATACACTGGTTGAGCAAAACAGCCCCAACAATTCCTGAATGGATCAATAAGGTAGATCAAATGTGCAGACTAGAAGAACTTACGAGTTGGTCAGATAGAAAACATGATACCTTTATCAAATTGTGGTCCCCCTGGTTTGCATACAGAGGAAAGCACATGCAGACCGTTTCCTAATAAACAGCTATGCAAGATCCTAATGGTCAGACCAGTAACAATGTTTAATAGTACTAAGAACCATTGAGATATTAGCAGCCAATGTATTTCCTGATAATGATATCTATAATACCAGCCACTCAGAACTAAAGAATGCATACACTATAAAGTGTGTAAATAACTGTAGTCAAGCCAGTACCTGTTAAGTGATGTTTTTCTTTCCCTACCCCTTCCCTATCCTTCACCTTATAGTTACCCTATGTAAGTTATTGAAGTAATCTTGAGAAACAGGCTTATTAGTAGTAGCTTTAATTTGTGACTATTCTGTATTTTTCTTACAAAAGAAGGATAAGTCTCTACTGTAATTAGTCATTCAGCAGAGTAGATGCCTGCATGTGTCAAGCTCTTATTACTGCATAACTTGTAATTCTGTCTTTTCTCAATAAAAAAGTTAAAATGGAACTAAAAAAAAAAATTCAAACATAGTATTAACAGTACAAAGGCTTTATTAAATGAGCATAAGACAGAGTTACATACATTTGCACAAACATACAGCATATACTATGTTCCAGCACAGACTGCAACATGACATATACTATAAATTAAGAATCATACATTGTGTTAACAGCACACAGGAGTATAATCCTCAACTGTGCCATAAAAACACTATACTAGCACACAGCTCGCTCAATTGACCTAACTAAACACGCATTGCATCTCACTTACGGCGACAACAAAGTGTAAAAACGGAAAAGGGTGCGGGGTGGAGGGGGAAGGGGTGGGGGTGACACTTGCCCGAAGCTTTATTGAAAGACAGACACAGAAGGGGGAAAAAACAAGGAAGGGAACCTAGCAAAAGTCCACTTCCTGGTTTGGGCCATTTGCATAATGAATGCGTGACCCAGAATTCCCTGTAAAAGTCCAAATATAGTGGAAAGTGAGTGTTTTCTGGCATTTTCCAGATAAACACAGCCTGTAATTCCTAACACACCTAAACTAAGCAAAGTCCAGCATTTTATACAAAAGTCCTGAACTTGTGCGAAGCGTGGATGTCTTGCAAAGTCCAAAAAAGCGGCTTTCGCCTGGATTCTCCCTGAGGGAGGCGGTGGGCGCCTGGGGAGGCGATCTTAGCTCACAGCAGGGGGTCCAAATCCAGCCAGGCGTGAGCCCGTCCCGTTCCCACCGTGTCCCCACACAGACAAGACACTGACTCCTGCCGAGGCACTGCAGCGTCGTCGTCGTCGCCGCCGCTCGCTATACCTCAGCAGAGGGGGGAGGAGCCCCATGCGGAGGGGGCCCCCACCACCGTCTCCCTGCCAGGGAGCAACCCAGCAGGCCACCGAGGACAAGTCCGCAGCAACCAGGTGCCGCCAAGGCCGTGACGCGCCCCCACAGCAATCCACAAGGAGCCAGGTGGTCCGGACACCCCCAACGGCATGAGCGCCCCGAAACAGCCCACAAAGCACCGCGCGGTGGGTCATGGAGCCCCCCAACACAGGGTCCCGGAAACGGGGCTCCAGGGCGTCCAACAGGCTCCGAGCAAGGGCGGCACCCCCAAAACAGGTGCAGGGGAGGCACCCCCGACCAGGGGCAACAGGGGGCGCAGCCCAGCCTCCGGGCACAGGCGAAGGACCGCAGGGGCACCCCCCCCCCCGGATGGCCACCCACGAGACGTCCTTGTGCCTGTTGAGCAATCGGGCCCAGGACACGTTGGCCCAGAACGCCTGGGCCGTGTCCTGGGTGACTCCTGGGACAAATTCCAACAAGTCTTTGGCTCGGATGAGCTTGTGCACGGTCTTTGGTTTCCACAGGTCGGGCTTGAGTCCCTCCAGTTTGTGCTCCCTCACAAAACGGACGGCCTGGCCGTAGTACCAAGAACAACACTGCGCTTAATCTGAAAAGCCAAAAGACTTGTTCGGTATGAAGAGAGACCAGAGCATGTTTTTGCTGCTGGAACAAGCCCCCCTCCGATGCCTGCCGACACCACAGTGTCGAGCTGCTCAGGGGAGATCCACTAATTGCACAGAGGCAAATTCCCTTGCAAATGGTGTGCAAATTAGGCCACAGACAAAAAGGAGTCCCAGACGTCCCGTGGGGATTTGTGCCAAAGATGAATGTGTGCTCCATGGAGGGGGGCAGGCCTCATAGACTCCTGCTTTGGTTATTGTTGTTGTCGTCGTCAAAAACAGAAGCAGAGAGGAGAGGAGGATTCCATTTAGATCTCCTGTCCTTCTCTGTCTCCCACCCAGATGGCCGTTCTCAATAAAGCCTTGTGCCTGCCTGTCGAACAGTCTTCCGCAAGGCACACTAGCCTGAAAGCTTTCGGCTGTGCCCTGGATAACCCCTAGACCAAAGCGCCTCAAACAGCGGTACACGACGCCAGATTATTTAGTAAAAGGCCTCCTCCCTTGTTTATCAAGCCAGTAATCAACAGATCTTTCCTTCTCCACTCCTCCTTCTGTTCTTCCACAAAGACAAGAAGCTCCAGCAAGCTGAAGCATACAAAAATTGCAACAAAACTCGGTTTCATCTCTCTCTCCACGGGAAATCTTTAGTAAAAGCCAAAAGACTCGTTCGGTATGAAGAGAGACCAGAGCATGTTTTTGCTGCTGGAACAAGCCCCGCCTCCGATGCCTGCCGACAGCCACAGGTGTCGAGCTGCTCAGGGAGATGCCACTAATTTGCACAGAGGCAAATTCCCTTGCAAAATGTGTGCAAATTAGGCCACAGACAAAAAGGAGTCCCAGACGGCGCCCGGGGAGGGATTTGTGCCAAAGAAGGTGTTGTGCTCCAGGGAGGGGGGCAGGCCTCATAGACTCCTGCTTTGGTTATTGTTGTTGTCGTCGTCAAAAACAGAAGCAGAGAGGAGAGGAGGATTCCATTTAGATCTCCTGTCCTTCTCTGTCTCCCACCCAGATGGCCGTTCTCAATAAAGCCTTGTGCCTGCCTGTCGAACAGTCTTCCGCAAGGCACACTAGCCTGAAAGCTTTCGGCTGTGCCCTGGATAACCCCTAGACCAAAGCGCCTCAAACAGCGGTACACGACGCCAGATTATTTAGTAAAAGGCCTCCTCCCTTGTTTATCAAGCCAGTAATCAACAGATCTTTCCTTCTCCACTCCTCCTTCTGTTCTTCCACAAAGACAAGAAGCTCCAGCAAGCTGAAGCATACTAAATAATTGCAACAAAACTCGGTTTCATCTCTCTCTCCACGGGAAATCTTTAGTAAAAGCCAAAAGACTCGTTCGGTATGAAGAGAGACCAGAGCATGTTTTTGCTGCTGGAACAAGCCCCGCCTCCGATGCCTGCCGACAGCCACAGGTGTCGAGCTGCTCAGGGAGGATGCCACTAATTTGCACAGAGGCAAATTCCCTTGCAAAATGTGTGCAAATTAGGCCACAGACAAAAAGGAGTCCCAGACGGCGCCCGGGGAGGGATTTGTGCCAAAGAAGGTGTGTGCTCCAGGAGGGGGCAGGCCTCATAGACTCCTGCTTTGGTTATTGTTGTTGTCGTCGTCAAAAACAAAGAAGAGAGGAGAGGAGGATTCCATTAGATCTCCTGTCCTTCTCTGTCTCCCACCCAGATGGCGTTCTCAATAAAGCCTTGTGCCTGCCTGTCGAACAGTCTTCCGCAAGGCACACTAGCCTGAAAGCTTTCGGCTGTTGCCTGGATAACCCTAGACACAAGCGCCTCAAACAGCGGTACACGACGCCAGATTATTAGTTAAAAGGCCTCCTCCCTTGTTTATCAAGCCAGTAATCAACAGATCTTTCCTTCTCCACTCCTCCTTCTGTTCTTCCACAAAGACAAGAAGCTCCAGCAAGCTGAAGCATACAAAAATTGCAACAAAACTCGGTTTCATCTCTCTCCACGGGAAATCTTTAGTAAAAGCCAAAAGACTCGTTCGGTATGAAGAGAGACCAGAGCATGTTTTTGCTGCTGGAACAAGCCCCGCCTCCGATGCCTGCCGACAGCCACAGGTGTCGAGCTGCTCAGGGAGATGCCACTAATTTGCACAGAGGCAAATTCCCTTGCAAAATGTGTGCAAATTAGGCCACAGACAAAACGGAGTCCCAGACGGCGCCCGGGGAGGGATTTGTGCCAAAGAAGGTGTTGTGCTCCAGGGAGGGGGGCAGGCCTCATAGACTCCTGCTTTGGTTATTGTTGTTGTCGTCGTCAAAAACAGAAGCAGAGAGGAGAGGAGGATTCCATTTAGATCTCCTGTCCTTCTCTGTCTCCCACCCAGATGGCCGTTCTCAATAAAGCCTTATGCCTGCCTGTCGAACAGTCTTCCGCAAGGCACACTAGCCTGAAAGCTTTCGGCTGTGCCCTGGATAACCCCTAGACCAAAGCGCCTCAAACAGCGGTACACGACGCCAGATTATTTAGTAAAAGGCCTCCTCCCTTGTTTATCAAGCCAGTAATCAACAGATCTTTCCTTCTCCACTCCTCCTTCTGTTCTTCCACAAAGACAAGAAGCTCCAGCAAGCTGAAGCATACAAAAATTGCAACAAAACTCGGTTTCATCTCTCTCCACGGGAAATCTTTAGTAAAAGCCAAAAGACTCGTTCGGTATGAAGAGAGACCAGAGCATGTTTTTGCTGCTGGAACAAGCCCCGCCTCCGATGCCTGCCGACAGCCACAGGTGTCGAGCTGCTCAGGGAGATGCCACTAATTTGCACAGAGGCAAATTCCCTTGCAAAATGTGTGCAAATTAGGCCACAGACAAAACCACCTTTTTCAAGCATTGAAAAAGGTGGATACACCGAAACGTCGCATCTGAAATAAAGATCACCCTGATTTAAAATCTACTAACTGGAGTGCTGCTGCCTTCCTCGTATATACCACTTGGTCCTTGCCACGGACATCCAGATTTTTGCACCCAGGCCATTCGGTTGTGCTGCCTTGGACTTCTTTTGTTTTAGATAGATAGATAGATAGAATACAAAAAATAGGCAGCACTCCTAATGGATTGGTGATAAAAAAAAAATGTGGATTTAATTTACCTTATGTGAGCCACGTAGAGGTAGAGTCAGGCTTGAGAAACACTACAGACAAAATGTCACTCACCAATCCATTCAGAGTGCTGCCTATATTTTTTGTATTCTATTATTGGACTTTGCAGGGCCCAAAGTTTTTGGGATAGCGACCATTTTTCAGGTCTGTGCTGCTATTATTTTGAATAGATAGATAGATGCAACAGGGTTCTCAGCTAATATGTACCTCACCAAAAAGAAGCCATTCTAGCTATCACATTAGGTTGCATTCACTTTTTAGTTTTTGGACAAGCTCCCAGTGTATACATGGAACATATCCATAGGCAAATACTGGCATATGAAGGCATCTTTTTGGGGTCTATCTGCGCAAGTATGTGTCATGTTAAGATGTAGCAAACTTCATTTTCCCATCTGCTTCTTGCTGCAGAGCAACATATACACTCACTGGAGTTCATGAAAACCTGAGGGGATGGACACAAACTTGTGGTATTCATCCCCGGCCTCAGTCGAGAGAACTCCCTGTAAAGTTCCCAGTGATTTAATTGTCTAAATATGGACCGTTATATCACTGGGGGAAACACACTGAATTGATTGGCAGCTGTCAATCACTGTCTGCTGTCGATGTTCACTCCCTGTTTTTAGGGGGAGCAGGACAAAGTATCCCACTGTATGGGTACTGTATATGTCAGGTATCCTTACAATGGCGGAGTAAAAACAAGATGTTAATGTAGTCTTACTAATGCCACTCTTATTAAATTAAATTAAATTCTGCATTTCTCTTCAGTGGATCACATGATTCTTGATGAATTAACATTCAGACCCCTATTGCCAACTACTAGTGATTGGGTACAGCACTAAAGACATTGATTATATTAAACACATCATGATGAATTATTAAACTTTCACATATATAAAATTATATCACAAATCAGGATTACTATAAACTCTGCAGAGGTCAGAGCTGTGACAATGAAATGTAGCGCAATTGTTCCAACACATACAGCTGTTACATTGTTGCATAAGTAATTGGGCTGCCAACAATCCGCTTTTTCAGACTTGCATCTTTTTCCATGTGCATACACGCATGTTTTTTTTAACGCGCGTTTAAAAAATGCTCTACTTTTGCAAGTCACGCGTGTGAAAAACGCATCATACATGTCTATGGAGATGCATCAAAAACGCATTGCACTCTGAGACACATGCAAGTGCAATGCAAGAGCAATGCGTTTTTCACACATCAATTGCCATAGCAAAGATAGACCTCAGCCCTGAGTCCTTTCACGTGCATTATCTGCTTGTGAAAAACGCATTGAAATTGCATTGAAAACGCGCGTGAAAAACTGAGACACTGAACAAACTCTGACTGAAAACTAATTGAACTCTGATGCAAAATGTCAGCTTTTCACTGACCAAACCCTGATCGCACCCTGGTCAGACTCTGACGTGACCTGCAACACAAGTGTGGAAGGGGGCTTAGTATCAACCGCCTTTTTTTTTTTACAGAATTATATAGATTTTTGCGATTTTTGCTACCATGAATGTTTATACACAGTATACTGTTGCCAATGATTTATGTATCCCAACTGTATGACATGCATTAAGTGCTTTATGTCATAGTTCACATTATATTTTGTCAATATAAAAAATAATTTTGGTGATTATGGATTATTTAGTCTGTACAGAGAAAAAGTAATAACAATATGTAACTCATATACCTCCACAGAATTAGTGTGATTTTTCAGCCCTTAGCCTGCGCTGCCATCTTGTGACCACATGTGGTCTAGGCCTTTGTGTGAGATCCGGCCTATTCTGGGTGGAGCTAAACAATCCAACAAATATGCCATCATTTACAATCATTTACCAGAGAGCTGATTATACATTCATGAATTGTTGCATTCTGATTAACACAGTGCAACATAGAGTAAAAATGAAATACATGTAAAGTTACACAAAATAACAAAAAGAAAAATAACCAATGAAGGAAATAAATGTGAGCAGGCTGACGAAAGCCATTTTGAAAAATTATCCTTGAAGGCATTGCTAATGTTAATGGTAGTGAATAAGATGTAAAAAGCTGTATTTTGATACAACAAATAAACAACAAAACATAAAACACTATAATAACTAAATAATGAATAGTACTGATGGTACTATTCATGCAAATCCCATATTTTCATGGAGTTACAAATTCTTAATTTTTTTAATTAACATAATATACCAAAATTATGCAAAATAAATTTGCAAAATAAATCAATGAGATTTATCCATAAAATCCCCCTACAGGTTAGTTTTCACCATTGCCCCAGCTCTTATTTTCTGTCCCTCTTCCACACCAAAGAAATAGGTAATTATTTGTGTCAGTGCCTGTTCTACCATGTCAGTTATCTCCAGGCATTTTGACTGTGCTTTGAGTAATAAGGAAAACCTTGTAATTCATCAGGGGATCGGGGAAAGTAAGTAACATGGTTGTTTGTTTTAATTTACTTTATTGATCAAAAGATAGAAATAACAACATTAGAGATGAGCGAACACTAAAATGCTCGGGTACTCGTTATTCGAGACGAACTTTTCCCGATGCTCGAGTGCTCGTCTCGAATAACGAACCCCATTGAAGTCAATGGGAGACTCGAGCATTTTTCAAGGGGACCAAGGCTCTGCACAGGGAAGCTTGGCCAAACACCTGGGAACCTCAGAAAAGGATGGAAACACCACGGAAATGGACAGGAAACAGCAGGGGCAGCATGCATGGATGCCTCTGAGGCTGCTTAATCGCACCATTATGCCGAAATTATGGGCAACAGCATGGCCCTGACAGAGTGACAGAATGAAGCTAGATAGCATGTAAAACATCCAATAATTGACCCTGACACTATAGGGGACGGCATGCAGAGGCAGAGGCAGCGGCAGCAGGCTAGAGAGTGGCATGGCGACATACCCTAATTGGACTCAGGCTTCAAACCAATGGGTGTCAGAGAGGAACCAAAGGAGGTGAGCAAGAAGCGCTCAAATAATATCGGTACATGATAAAAGTTTGCCAGTATATTTTGTGGATTACACAGCAGGGTGGCGACAAAGTTAACATGGAAGCCATGAAAACAACCCAAAATTCTGCCTGACACAGCTCGTTTGATAAGGGGACCATGTATGGAGGCAGTGAACTAGTAGTAGATTAAAGGTGCTGCAGTTAAAACTATGTTAGTTGGATCTTGGCATGGAGCTGGCGCTCCGCTGCCAGGCGAGCTTTCGCCAATCCAAGCCCCTGTCTCTAGGCTACTCCCCAAACAGCACTTCTAAGAACCTTTTGTATAAGATCAAGTGTAGTAGCGTTCTTATAAGTTTAGGATATGGCGGGTGAGGGGAATGTAAACAGATGCGCAAGAAGCGCTGAAATAATAAGTCAGTTGCTGGGGCCTTGGGGTTCCTCTCGCGCAATCACTCTCTCCAGGTGCAGCGGGTCTTCTTGTGCCTTCTTATTTCCGGCGGCTTTGCTTGAAGAGGGCCATGGTTCTTTCAGGCTTGCTACGCGAGTGTGCAGAAATTCCAGGGAGGCTTGCTTGCCCTTCCAAGGAGGGGGCGGAGCTACTATTGCAAATCTTCACAGCAGATTCATCTCTACGAAGGCTTCTCCTCGGTCTCCTTCAAGTGAATCGAAAAAATCTAAGCGAGTACATAGCTCTGTTTCTATTAAAAGAAACAAGACTACGGCTTAATCTGGCAATAAATCTGCGCCAGTCCAAGGCAAAATATTTTGGCGTTTGAAGAAGAACTCGCTGGAGTTGGATAGTTAAGAAGCAGTAGTATAATTTTTCGCCTACATTTGTGCAAAGAGGCAAAGTAGGACGATCAGGACTCAACCATTTCAAATTCACTACCATGTTTATCGACCTCAGAACTTTTGATAGTAATTGTTAAAGACAATCAAAAATTTGAAAAGATGTTGAATTACCGACCAGTATAAAATCAGTAAACAATGTGGTTACGGCTAATTGCTAAATAGTGCATTTGCATTTATATGCATGACAAATAGCCAGTGATGGAGTGATTCTGATTAAATGATGGCATGTCCAAAGGATTAGTGGATGGTGAAATATGGGTCTGAAAATCAAACGTTCAAAATATGCTACACTGTGGCTTGGCAGTGGTATCACAGTACAGGGATAATAAAGCCACTGATATCACAGAAAACACTAACCTACACAGTAATGTTACATTACTAACATAACACAAGGTATAATGTACACCATAATATCATAGCTAAGAAATATTGCAGAAAATATAATACTGCAGTAAATGGATAATTGATGCACACAGCTTTTTAATAAATTCTTTATGAAATGCTCTCTCAATGTCTGAGTTGGGTGATGGGTCCCAAAGTGACTGCTATGCCTGTCTCACCGTTATGTACATGGATGTTTTTACTTCTGGGGTCATTTATAAGTTGTTAGACTCCTATAAATATAGGCTGTGTTTTAGTCCATTGGCACAATTTTCTCTTGAAAGATGTTTGACTGTTGTTGGATGAAATATATGAATTTAAAACAATATTAGGGATTGTGCAGGGATGTGATAAAAACTTAGTGATCTAATGTAGCCGGTATAGCACATGATGATGCGGATAGACTTAAAGCCATATGCCTAATGAGGAAGAGAGCAGGTAGAGAGTAGATCTGGGGAATGTGAGCCGGTTATCGCCCAGCGACGGCTCGAGTAATGCTGCTATCCTACATGGCTATCTGTAATATGCTTTAAGTACCGAACAAGCATGTCTCCAACATATGCTTCCCATTAACTTTCTAACTACTGCCAGAACAGCTTCCACGTGCAGGGGTTGTGACCAGAGTCTCTCTAATGCTCTGCAATCAATTGTTTCACAATCTTCAGAATTATCATATGTTCAGGAAAAGTATTACTATTCTTCTATGCGCTTAAATGGTTCAAATACCTCAAGGTATAAGCCACGAGTCCTGGAATTACTCACGAATGACGTAAGGCCTCTCCCGTTTGAATATAATATACAAACACTGGGGAAGTCAGGAAAAACAGGCTGCACTCATTGTCATTCACAGCAGAGAAGCATTTGTGCTTTGGAACATGACCTCATCCTGTTCTAGAGACAACACATTCAAAGCAAGGCATGGACAGAAGAAACACTTCATTATGCGTAATCACCAGGCTGACCTACATAAGCGGAGACAAAAAGGGAGAAAAGGCACATTGGAGAATGTAGATAGATCCAATAATATATTCATAGATCTTAGATTTTATATAGAAGATGGATGGATAGATAGATAGATAGATGATGTCTGCTCGCTGATGTACGGCTAGCTAGCTCTCTGATATAGAATGATAGAAGATAGATATATGATAGATGATAGATCGATAGATGATAGATAGATAGATTCTAGAATGATGATATTATATACGAGGCAGGAGGCACAGCCACTCCAGTTAGTAGATTTTAATCAGGGTGATCTTTATTTCAGATGCGAACTTTGCGGTGTACATCCACCTTTTTCAAGCATTGAAAAGGTGGATACACCGAAACGTCGCATCTGAAATAAATTCACCCTGATTTAAAATCTACTAACTGGAGTGCTGCTGCCTCCTCGATATACCACTTGGTCCTTGCCACGGACATCCAGATTTTTGCACCCAGGCCATTCGGTTGTGCTGCCTTGGACTTCTTTTGTTTTAGATAGATAATAGATAGAATACAAAAAATAGGCCAGCACTCCTAATGGATTGGTGATAAAAAAAAATGTGGATTTAATTTACCTTATGTAGCCACGTAGAGGTAGAGTCAGGCTTGAGAAAACTACAGACAAAATGTCACTCACCAATCCATTCAGGATTGCTGCCTATATTTTGTGTATTCTATTATTGGATCTTTGCAGGGCCCAAAGTTTTTGGGATAGAGCGACCATTTTTCAGGTCTGTGCTGTATTATTTTGATGATAGATAGATGGCAACAGGGTTCTCAGCTAATATGTACCCACCATCAACCAAAGAAGCCATTCTAGCTATCACATTAGGTTTGCATTCACTTTTTTAGTTTTTGGGACAAGCTCCCAGTTATACATGGAACATATCCATAGGCAAATACTGGCATATGAAGGCATCTTTTTGGGGTCTATCTGCGCAAGATATGTTCCGTTAAGATGTAGCAAACTTCATTTCCCATCTGCTTCTTGTCTGCAGACAACTATACACTCACTGGAGTTATGAAAAACTGAGGGGATGGACACAAACTTGTGGTATTCATCCCCGGCCTCAGTCGAGAGAACTCCCTGTAAAGTTCCCAGTGATTTAATTGTCTAATAGGGACGCGTTATTCACTGGGGAAACACACTGAATTGATTGGCACTGTCAATCACTGTCTGCTGGTCGATGTTCACTCTCCCTGTTTTTAGGGGAGGCAGGACAAGTATCCCACTGGTATGGGTACTGTATATGTCAGTATCCTTACAATGGCGGAGTAAAAACAAGATGTTAATGTAGTCTTACAATGCCCTGTTATTAAATAAATTAAATTCTGGCATTTCTCTTCAGCATGGAATCACATGATTCTTTATGAATTACCATTCAGACCCGCTATTCCACTACTAGTGATTGGGTACACACTAAAGCCATTGTTATATTAAACACATCATGATGAATTATTAAACTTCACATATAAAAATTAATATCACAAAATCAGATACTATAAACTCTGGGAGTTCAGAGCTTTGACAATGAAATGTAGCGCAATTGTTCCAACACATACAGCTGTTACACATTGTTGCATAAGTAATTGGGCTGCCAACAATCCGCTTTTTCAGACTTGCAATCTTTTCCATGTGCTACACGCATGTTTTTTTTAACGCGCGTTTAAAAAATGCTCTACTTTAGCAAGTCACGCGTGTGAAAAACGCATCATACAGTCTATGATATGCATCAAAAACGCATTGCACTCTGAGACATGCAGTGGCAAGGCAAGAGCAATGCGTTTTTCACACATCAATTGCCATAGCAAAGATAGACCATCAGCCCTGAGTCCTTTCACGTGCATTATCTGCTTGTGAAAAACGCATTGAAATTGCATTGAAAAGGCGCGTGAAAACTGAGACACTGAACAAACTCTGACTGAAAACTAATAACTAATGACGATGCAAAATGTCAGCTTTTCACTGACCAACACCCTGACGCCACCCTGGTCAGACTCTGACGTGACCTGTGCAACACAAGTGTGAAGGGGCTTAGTATCAACCACGCCTTTTTTTTTTTACAGAATATATAGATTTTTGCGATTTTTGCTACCATGAATGTTTATACACAGGTATACAAATGTTCCAATGATTTATGTATCCCAACTGTATTACATGCATTAAGTGCTTTATGTCATAGTTCACATTATATTTTGTCAATATAAAAAATAATTTTGGTGATTGGATTATTTAGTCTGTACAGAAAAAAGTATAACAATATGTACTCATATACCTCCACAGAATTAGTTGATTTTTTTCAGCAGCCCTTAGGCCTAGCGCTGCCATCTGTACGACATGTGGTCTAGGCCTTGTGTGAGATCCGGCCTATTCTGGGTGGAGCTAAACCATCCAACAAATATGCCATCATTTACAATCATTTACCAGAGAGCTGATTATACATTCTAGAAATTGTTGCATTCTGATTAACACAGGGGCAACATACAGTAAAATGAATACATGTAAAGTTACACAAATACCAAAAAGAAAATAACCAATGAAGGAATAAATGTGCGCAGGGCTGACGAAAGCCATTTTGAAAATTATCCTTGAAGGCATTGCTAATGTTAATGGTAGTGAATAAGATTAAAAAGGCTGTATTTTGATACAACAATAAAACAACAAACATAAAACACTATAATAACTAAATCTAAATAATGAATAGTAGCTGATATGGTACTATTCATGCAAATCCCATATTTCATGGAGTTTACAAATTCTAATAATTTTTTTAATTAACATAATATAACCAAAATTATGCAAAATAAATTTGCAAAATAATCAATGAGATTATCCATAAAATCCCCTACAGGTTAGTTTTCACACCATTGCCCCAGCTCTATTTTCTGTCCTCTTCCACACCAAGAAATAGGTAATTTATTTGTGTCAGTGCCTGTTCTACCATGTCAGTTATCTCCAGGCATTTTGACTGTGCTTTGAGTAATAAGAAAACCTGTAATTCATCAGGGGATCGGGAAATAAGTAACATGTTGTTTGTTTTAATTTACTTTTATTATCAAAAGATAGAAATAACACCATTAGAGATGAGCGAACACTAAATGTCTCGGCGGTATTCGTTTCATTCAACGAACTTTTCCCCATATCTCTCGAGTGTGTCTCTTCTGCAATAACTAACCCCCTTTAGTCCTGGAACTCGAGGCATTTTCAAGGGACCAAGGCTCTTGCAAGTGAAGGCTTGGCCAAACACCTGGGAACCTCAGAAAAGATGGAAAACACCACGGAAATGGACAGGAAACAGCAGGGGCAGCATGCATGATGCCTCTGAGGCTGCTTAAATCGCACATTATGCCAAAATTATGGGCAACAGCATGGCCTCTGACAGAGTGACGAATGAAGCTAGATAGCATGTAAAACATCCAATAATGATACCCTGACACTATAGGGGACGGCATGCAGAGCAAGCGCGGCAGCAGGCTAGAGAGTGCATGGCGACATACCCTAATGGACTCAGGCTTCAAACCAATGGTGTGCAGAGAGGAACCAAAGGAGGTGAGCAAGAAGCGTCAAATAATATCGGTACATGATAAAAGTTTGCCAGTAAATTTTGTGGATTACACAGCAGGGTGCGACAAAGTTAACATGGAAGCCATGAAACAACCCAAAATTCCTGCTGACACAGCTCGTTGATAAGGGACCATGTATGCTACAGTCATGCCAGTCGCGTGCACTGTCTGCCAGTCTCCTTTCGAATACAGTTTAAAATAATAATAACCCTCATCCATAAAGCCTGTATAATGCTGCACCCCCTACCTCTCCTCTCTTATCTCATCATTCTATTCGCCCAACCCGTGTCTCTTAGATCCGCCATTGATCTTAGATTAACCTCTACCCTAGTGGCGACCTCCCACTCGCGTCTCCAAGACTTCTCTAGAGCTCTGCACCAATTCTATGGAATGGCTCTCCCCTGGACTATCAGACTAATACCTAACCTCCAAAGTTTCAACGTGCTCTTAAAACCCATTTCTTTAGGCAAGCCTATACACTCATTAACTGCATGAAGTTTTAACTCTTCACCTAACCCGTCCTGTGTCGTCCTCCCATCTGTTATCCCAGCAAAACCAACAGCACCAACTTCCTGCATGTCCCATTCACCCTGGACCTGGTATATAAGATGACGGCTGAGAGTGGTTCAAGGCGACACATGTCCATTTATATATTTTTTTCTATTCCCTAAGAGAATGGCTTGACCATTAAATATTCTTTTACCTGCGTGTTACGACCTCCCATCATCTTCATAAACCGTAAGCTCTGGCGAGCAGGGCACCTCACTCCTTTGTTCCATACAATTTTTTGGCTCTGTTAGTATCCATTACTCTCCCAAAACATTTCTTCATTGCTTTATTATATTAAAAAAATACTTTTATTCCCATAACAGTGTAATGGGCTTACCTGCTTCCTAGTAACGGCCCTCTGTTATCACTAGATGTGGGCAACTAAGGTCAGGTTTCGCATTATTTCTGCCGGCTGCATGCAACATCGCATCGCATCGGAGGCCATGGCCGTCAGACAACCGAAAGATTCGGATGAGCGCGGGATTAAAAAAGGAATTGTGTCGCAAGATCAAGCACTCACAAGCACCGGGAAGAAGAAGGTGAACTCCGGTGGACCTCGGGCAAGAAGCGACACATGCAGGAACTCGGCGGTGCGATTTTAGTGAATTGTGCTAGACCCGATACTATCAGACAAGCACCACGGGATTGCAATTGGACCAGGTAAGTAAATCTGCCCCAATATCTAGGCATATATCTGGAGCAACTACAACATCTTTGGATGAACACATCCTCTAATGTTTCTAAACTTTTTATTACATTCTGCTTCTTTTTCGGCTATGAAACTACAGGAACAGAATGCCTGCAAAGAGGTGGAGATTGGAAAAGATTGCTACATATGTGTGAAATGTACTGGATACTTACTTTAGATATGTGTGTCCTAATTGATTAAACTTAAAACAGATCTAATATATTTTTATTAACATGTATTTTTGCTTTGTACTGTTTCTTTGTGTTATGTCTACTGTTTTTGCCCCTTTAGGCGGGTTCTAGGAGTGTCCAATATGTCATTTACGTTGATGTTTGTGTCTTTTGTTTGATTTGACTAATATGACTAAGAATAACTAATGCATCCAAAATGCGTATCTACAAAACTTTTGTTTCTGGTCTAAAGTATTTTTGATTTCTTTTCTCAATGGAGATCTTCATTTTTCACTATTTTTCTTCCACTTGGATTCGCAGAGTGGCCCGGCTTCTCATCTTATGTGTCTCTTTGCTTGAGTATTCATGATATCCCACCTGACATTTTTACTTAAAGATGCTGTAATATCCCGGTAATTATTGAAACATGAAAGTAAAGTGTGCTGGCCATTTTACATGAACAGTTATTTCAATGGAAACACCTCCTCAAATTCCAGAAGTCATTCTTTTTAATTAGATATAGGCATGTTAAGACTTTTGGCAGCAAGGCTTGTATTTCCAATGGCCTCATTTGTAGGGAAAAATAGCACACTGCAAAATATATGTTAATCCTTCCGAAAGGAACAGAATATAACAGCTATTCTTCTGCTTGTTGTTTAATTAAAACTTTTTAATGGTAAACCTTACAGTATCAAAAAAAATTAGAAAAAGTTAACTTAATGGGGGTCATTACTAGGGCCTGATTTGCGTTTTCCCAACGGTGTAACCAAATATTTCCGATTTGCGCCGATTTTCCATGTATGGCCGGGATTTTGGCGCACGCGATCAGATTGTGGCGCTTCGGCGCTGGCATGCACACAACGGGAAATCGGGGGGCGTGGGGCCAAACGAAAACCCGACGATTCGGAGAAACCGCCGCATTTAAAAAAAGTGTTGCGGGACTCCCGCTTACCTTCACAGGTATATGCCGGTGAACTTCAGTGCATTCCGGTGGGCCTTGGGGAACTTCAGTGCAGCAGCGCCACCTGGGGACGTCGGAGGAGCTACCTTAGCGAATCCCGGGCGGACCCGAATCGAGCCCAGAGAACGCGCCGTTGGATCGCGAATGGACCGGGTAAGTAAATCTGCCCCATTGAGAATAAGTTAGTGCCATTAAGTAGATAACAAACATGTAAATCATTAGTAGGTAGTATTGAGGGTATATCTGAATTTCTGATTGCTTTTTATTACAATTTCTAATTTTATACAATTTTGTTAGTTAGGAATTACTAAATTACAATTTTGAAATATGTTTTATTTTTATTTTTAACCCACTATGTAGTTGCCTTTGGGGAAAATGGTAATTTTGGGATGTTTTTTTTTTATTATATGTTTTTTTTTAATTTTACCCTAACTTTTATAACTGTCCATAGGGATCTTAACATGGGATGCCATAATCCCTTTTACAATCATTGCAGTATCTTTCAGTATTACACTGACAGTTTGAACAGTTTGTACACTTCTGACATGGCAGCCACAGAGGTCTTGTTTAGACCTCTGACAGCTATGGCAACTGTTCCTTCGTCTCACTCCTTTGCTGCCATGGTCTCCTGCTACTGATTAAGGTGGCACTCTCACAGGGCAAACTAATCATTAGGATGAGTATGCTCATCCTAATGTGGAAACGGCCCATAATTAGGTTGAGCAAACTCGGCCTTAACTGGTCTTTTCATCCCTCGAATCACCACATCAAGCAAAAACAATATAGAGTAGGGCTCTTTATCCGCTTTAGGCATATTTGCTTAGCGCTCCAGGGACATGTCATGCTTGTTTGTCTATATATATATATATATATATATATATATATATATATATATTTCCCTCCCCATACCAACTATTGCCTAGCACTGTAAAACTATTGTTTAAACTTATTGCAAGTCCTTTAGACATAACACTACAAATTTGGTCGCTGGTATTTTTGTTTTTACCCCCTTCTTTCTGTGAAGATCCTTCACGGTGCGAGATGCACACAGCTACTTTTAGACCTATCCATATATTGAAGTTTGGTGTTGGCTTGTGTTACTCATTCACAAACTGTCAAGAAGATTCAATAAGAGTGAACTTTTCCCAGTCTGAGTTCTAAGGGTATCAATTTATATAAAACATCAAGAATCTCTCAGTTCTTTTCATATGTCTTTAAATTGGACTAGTATGTGTTAGGGCTCAGAGTCTGTGGACCTCTGGACCACTGCGGGATGACGATGGTACTAGCCACAACCTAGGACCGGAGTCTAATTGGCAACTGTTCTTCACCAGAGCCCGCCGCAAATCGCGGATGGTCTTGCTGAGGTGGCGTACCACCATGTTCCTGGCACATGGATCAGGAACACAGGAATGGACGGCACCTGGATCAGGAACGCAGGACCACCGGAACACAGGAAGAGGAACTGGAACGAAGGATACACGGGGACACACAAAAACGCTGGAGACACATAGGAACGCTGGAGACACACAGGAGCGCTGGGAAAACAAGGAATGCTTGGAATACACAGGAGGGCTTCTCTTCAAAGGAAATGGCTTGAAGATCCGGTGGGGAATGATGGGGCCGCCAGATTAAATGCTGCTGCTCCCTGGTGTCTCCGTGTTGCTGCTCCCCGGTGTCTCCGTCTGCTCACCGTGGTCTTCAATGGTGTCTTCACACATATTATTGTTCTTCACATACTATTTTGTTTGCACCGTTCCGCACGTATCTCTCCGACAAGTAAGCAGATGTGCCGAACATCTGTAATCTATTCTTCACTGTGTTCTTCACTGTGTTTTTCACTGGTGTTTTCACTTAAATGATGTGTTCACTGTGTTCACAGTTTTTATTCTATTCTTCATTGTTCTTCACTGTGTTTTTTAATGAAATGCTGATCTTGAGCAGGGGAAATACTCGTCCAGCAACGAGCCGTCTTTCGAGTACCTTAATACTCGAAACGAGATCAAGCTCGGACGGTATACTCGCTCATTTCTAGATTTTACGACTGATGAAAAAAGTTTTGCTTTAGACCGTAGATGGAATAAAGATATACTTCTTTTTGTGAATGAAAACAATCTTGCCATAGACTTGAAAAAAAAAAACCTAGCCATTGTAAGGCCATTATATGTTTGATTGGGTGCAAAAAATAAGCTTGATGAACTATAGAACTTTTCTTATCCACTCTTTTTCAGTTAATGAAACACAGAACATTGCAAATAAATCTTGTTTTTGTCAAGGAGACAAATCATTTAGTTATTGTTGTTGACATCAAAGTATTTGCCACGGATGAGAGAAATATATCGACCTCACCACTGACAAAAATGGTATCAATGCTAATAGAATCCTATCAATAATGATAATTGATGTGTACTGTATTCTGCCAGTGATCAGTATTCCTTTAGCAATATGATTTCTGTAACTTCAGACCATTTTTATAAGTTTTATAAAATTTATCCAATAAAAACTAAAACATTATGTAATAAAAATAGCAGAAAATATAGTGTTTCATTTTTCTTAATGGGAGTAGGCCACAAATAATGTGCCTCATATTCAGTTGCCCAGGAAACTTTCAATTCCAAAAGGAAAAGTGGGCAGGGAAAGTTTTCCAAGGAAGCAATATTAGTGATTTTTTTTAGGGGATTTATGTTATGCACATATTTATAGCTCCCTTTGAATATCAATTAAAAACACATTTATCTTTTAATCTTTGTGACCTGCACTTTGTGCGTGACACAAGCATCTCATTCTATTTGCTGGTTATTAGGGGTTCTTTTATGTCTCTGAATAGTTCTTCTGACATTTTTTGCAATAAATAGGTAAGGAGGGCCATGAACCTACCTCATAGACCAGAGGCAAGAATAACATGTACATAATATATCATGCATACATTTCATTTCTGGCAAGGGTTCCCATTCTGGACAGGTATGTCCTTAGAATGTAACCACATAAAATTACCCCTTATTCCATGAGGCATAACTACAATGAAGAAAGAATTAAGGAGAGAATTCTGCATATACTTATTCTGGATATCTTTCAATCATGATATTGTGTGTCTCCTTGTCTGAACTGCAGGTCCCCCGTTACACCCCGGGTCCCATACATACCAACCGGGGCTGATATACTACTGTAATATGCCATTAATCTATCCCAACTTTTACTATATCTCTATTAGAGACCTACAGTGCATGAAAGCAAAATGTTCTAAAAGGTTTGGTTGGTTTTCATAGTCAATTTCTAGGATAAAGATACAACTGCCTGAGTACTATTGGGTTGAACAGTAAGCAGTAGTTACATGTCAAAGAAATACAATACATTTTAATATATCCATATTAATATATTTATTAATATATCCATTTAGTCCTCTGTATTCAACCCTATTAGATACTGCATATACAATAATATATATTAACAGTGCTGGACAGGAAGAAGAGAACAAATAAATATGTCACATTCAGTTTCTTTTAAGAGACTAAAGCCTAGGGGGTTCTAAACCTAGTGCCCATCTTAGACCACCATGATAGCCTACAGTCACACCTATTCTAACATTGAAATGAAATCAATACAAAACAGATACTGTTTACAAGAATCTTCTCATATGCATGACACCAAAACAATGGTACATTACAAAAGCTAATTATGGTAAATCCTTACATAAAAGTAAAAAAGATTTTTTTTCCCCAAGTTCTGTAAATGTATTTCTTCAAACATATGTTTCTAGGGATTATATAAAAAATGCCAACATGTGTCAGGCTCATGCTACAACCTCACTTTATGTAGGATATGGATCCTGATGGTCTTGACAGTACCATTGTCATATAATTCTGACACTGACACTTGGAAATGCCACAACCTCTGACACAAACAAAGAATTACATTACTCAGTGCAAAAGACGAAGAAAAAGAAAAAGTGTCATTGTATTCTTTTTTTACATAAAATTATTGTTAATTCCCAATACGTGGCAAGGTTACATTAATAAACATTTGGAATGAGCATGAGCTGCAATGTTAAAGTTGAATAGAACACAATAGGTGGAATGAATGAATCTGCCATACAGCGTAAATCAGTAATGATCTGGAAATACAGTTCAGTCTCTTCTTTAAGATCAAATTGGCCATACCCCCCTTGTATGGGAATATACACTGTAGAACAACCACTGGGATTGAATTTAGCTAAGAGTGATACTCTCTCTAGAAAAATAACCTCAATTTCGTTACTGTATCCTGTCATGCTTCTCAGTCTCTAATCTATTTAATAAAATAATAAAAAACAACCCAGTCCCTAGCTGTAAAAGCAAGATTTATAATAAAACAGAATAGGAATAAGTTTTGACACGTCAATTGAGACCACATTTCTCTTGCCTGTGTCCAAACTAACAATCAGCATCCTTTGTTGGCTATGAAGATGGGTAAAGTCCGCTATTTTGTAAGCATGGCACATCTAGACCTCATAATATTAGTTAAAATCAATGTGCTGCTTTTTAATTATTGCTCATGGTACAAGCAGGGAAGGTTCATTTAGGAATGATCAATATTGAAAAGGGTATGGTAGATGGCCAGAGCAGTACATCAGGCTGCTTGATGTAAAAATCATGGCCTGGTGCTGTGGTGTGGTTAAGGCTATCAGACTGGTTAGCCTCCAGCTGGCTGGAGGCAGGTGTAATAGGTGAACCTTAATGAACATGTGTTCCTTGCCGTGATGTTCCCTAGAGAAACGGCTACCTAGCCTACAGCATCATACACATCTTTAAAAAGAACGATAGGAGAAACTTTATCTTTGTCTGCTCTTTATTGATCTCTGGTTTAAATTAGTTATGACAGTTGTAGATACATAGTTTCTTTGTTATTTCAGCAAAAGTCTGGAAACCCAATGACTGTAACACATCACAATGCTTTGAGAGATTTCATACTGTGCTAAAATACAGCATGACATTAATACATGTGACAATAAAAAGTCCTAATATATACAGTATGCCAGAAAAAGTGAAAGCTGGAAAAACCTTTCATAATAAGCAACATGTTTTAAAAGGTAGATAGTCTAACATAAAGATCAATATTTTCATTACCTGAATTTGCTTTGACTACTTGTAAATGTTAGAAATTCGGATAAAAATATAATTATGTAATTTTATTTTGTCTTTGTGTGCGCCTAGAAATGAAAGCTTCTCGGATGTCCCATATTAAGTGTCCATCTTTGGCTACCCCTAATGCCTTTTGTTTGCATTTGCTTTTAAGGTTTTGTTATGATGTCTAAATATTACATTAACAAGTGTCATGCAAATTAAGAATCCATCTTAAATTTCAAAGTCATCAAAGGGTTCAAAATATAGGGTTTTTCTATAAATCATCAGGATGCTCACTTCTAGATTTACGTAGAAGATATTGAGTTGTCAAAATCCCAAATATTCAGTCTCATAGCCTAATAATATAATAATAGTAATAAAAGTGATAATACATTAGAAAGATCCAGATACCTATTAACAATGTCAAAAATGGCGGACCAAACCAACATTAATAAACAGGAGGAACAACTTAAGCAGTTTGTATCCTTTAGTGTTGCTTGGGATCAGTGTTTGGCCCAGACTTGTGGCATGAGAGTGAAGGATGATAGGCCATTCTCTAGTGAAGTATGGTGAAGCCAGTGATTCTTGGATTCCTTTGTTCTGTATTCCTAATTCTTCCCATGAAGCATTGAAGATGTATTAAAGAGGGTGAGTGAGGATGAATGTGTGGTAAGTATAGAAATTTTACAATCCTTGGGCTGTTACGACTTAAACGGTTGAAAGACAAACAGATCTCTACAAGGGGTCATGTTGAGGCATTAATGCGCACATTTTGTGGTTTTAGATCTTCTGGTTTCTGGCAAAATCCTGGTGATGGACTTCAAATGAGTCCAAAATGGCTTAGGAATGCTACATACTACCAAAAACAAATGGAAGCACAAGGAAGAGGAAATTGGGGGAAAACCCACGGATTACCATGTATCCTACATTCTTTGGAATATTATATCTTGGGTCTGTCTTTTAATGTACTAGGTTTTGGGGAGCCAGAGTTCCCTAGTGGAAGTGGAGCTATAGATCTTTTTGGCTTGTGCCATATCAGTACACATACAAAAACAGGAGAAAAACCAATATAACATAAACAAACCAGTGGTTAAAAAATCAATTTCATTTTTTTTTATTATATCTTAAATGACAACATAAATAGGGCAACACACGAAACAATTGCACTTATAGATGTAAACTTATAGCAGCAAGGAGTTCTGTCATGCCAAAGTAAGGTCAGCTTATATAGTGTGAGCAAAATACACGTTTAAAAGAGTCAAGACAAGACTACATAAGTACGGGAAAAGCCACATATAGGCATAACATAAGGGATCATACAGACCGTGGGCAGTGTGCAATGGCCCCGCACGTGTTTCGCCAGGGAAACAGCTTCGTCTGGGGGACTACATGCAAGGGGAGGATACAACTTTTAAAGTTTTTAAAGTTGTATCCTCCCCTTGCTTAGTAGTCCCCCTGAGAGAGCGTTTCCTGGCGAAACAGTGTTGGGGCCATTGCACATGCCCACGGTCTGTATGTGTCCCTTTAGTATATGCATAATATGTGGTTTCCCTTATTATTGTAGTCTTGTCATTGACTTTTTAAACAATGTATTTTTTGCATCACTATAGCTGCCTTACTTTGGCATGACAGGGAGCCCTTTGCTGCTATATAGTTTACATCGGGTATAGTGCAATTTGTTCTCTGAGTGTTGCCCTATTTATGTTTGTCATTTAAGATATATATAATAATAAAAATGAATTGATTTTTTAAACCACTTGGTTGTTATTATATTATTGGTTTTTTCCCGTTTTTGTATGTGTATTGCTTTTTTGGGAGGTTTGGGGTCAGTGGCCCACTGACCTCACCCCCGTTTTTCCTTAGGTGACCTTTGTGCCATATCAGGCCTAAAGAAATATGTTATGCTGATTACACTCTATAATTAAAAATTAGGAGTCAAGTGGGGTGTGACTTTTATGCCTCTAGAGGAATGTGATGAAAGACTGTAAATTATTTAACCCCTTAAGGACGGAGGGTTTTTCGCCTCATTTCTCGCTCTCCCAACTTCAAAAATCATAACTTTTTCATTTTTCCGTGTACAGACTGTGTGAGAGCTTATTTTGTGCGTAACAAATTTTACTTTCCCGTAATGTTATTTATTTTAACATGCATGTACTGCAAAGCTGAAAAAAAATCCAAATGTGGAAAATTGAAAAAAAACCGCACGTGCGTCACGTTCTTGTGGCTCAGTTTTTACTACTTTCACTCGTTGCTCCAAAAACACGCCTATATTTATTCTTTGGTTCGGGGAACGATCGCGGTGATACCAAATTTATACAGGTTTTATTGTGTTTTAATACATTTCAAAAATTTTAACGAATGTGTACAAAAAAGAAAAAATTTTTTTTGCCATCTTCTGAACGCTAATAACTTTTTCATACTTTGGTGCATGGAGATGTGTGAGGTGTCATTTTTTTGGAAATGAGGCAACGTTTTCATTGCTAACATTGTGAGGTGTGCGACATTTGATCATTTTTTATTTCATTTTTATGTTATGTAAAAGTGGTAAAAGTGCATTTCGGAATCTTGGGCGCCATTTCCGCCTCGGAGTCACCGCGGCCGTAACCGTTTTTATATTTGATAGATCGCGGGCATTTTGGGACGCGGCGATACCTAATATGTCTCTGTGATTTTTATGTTTGTATGTTTTTATATCCGTCTAGGAAAGGGGGGGGGTGATTTGAACTTTTTTTTATTATTTTTTATGATTTTAAACTTTTTTTTTCTTTTTTTTCACTACTTTTAGACCATCTAGGGTACATTAACCTAGATAGTCAGATCGCTGCTACCATATACTGCAATACTTCTGTATTGCACAATATATGGCATTTGCAGCACATTCATTCAAGAGTCCAATGCACATTGTAACGAATATGCACTGCCAGATAGCCTCGTGTCAAACAGAAGATACACTGATTGTCTACTTATTTGGTCAACTGACGCCGCCCCGATTGACGTTCTGGGCCCGTCGCCGAGGGCGATCGAAAAAAAGATGGCGGCGCCCACGCGCCGCCGTTCTTAAACGCCGCCGGCGACTTTGCCGCGGCGTTTTAGGGGGTTAATAGCCGCGATCGGTGCAGCACCGACCGCGGTGGATTAGCGGTGGGGGTTTTGGCAAAATGCAAAAACCCCCACCTGTATGAAGAGGATAGCCCGTGAGCCCTTTAGATACATCCTTATACCTCTGCGCGTAGAGCTACGGCGCAGAGGTTAAGGGGTTAAAGAAACAGTGGTGGAACACCCCTATTGGGAACACATCCACAATGTACAGAAGTTAAGGGATATGTAGGTTTTCAGAAGTTGTTATGATCTATCCTAGAGATGATGCGAACACTAAAATGCTCGGGTACTCGTTATTCGAGACGAACTTTCCGATGCTCGAGTGCTCGTTCGAATAACGAACCCCATTGAAGTCAATGGGAGACTCGAGCAGTTTCAAGGGGACAAGGCTCTGCACAGGGAAGTTGGCCAAACACCTGGGAACCTCAGAAAAGGATGAAAACCACGGAAATGGACAAGGAAACAGAGGGCAGCCCATGCATGGATGCCTCTGAGGCTGCTTAATCGCACCATTATGCCGAAAATTATGGGCAACAGCAGGCCAGAACAGAGTGACAGAATGAAGCTAGATAGCATGTTAAAACATCCAATATTGACCCTGACACTATAGGGGACGCGCATGCAGAGAGGCAAGGCAAGCGGCCGCAGGCTAGAGAGTGGCATGGAGACATCCTAAGTTGGACTCAGGCTTCAACCAATGGGTTGCAGAGAGGAACCAAAGGAGGTGACAAGAAGCGCTCAAATAAATCGGTACATGATAAAGTTGCAGTTATTTTGGATTAACAGCCAGTTGGGTCGGTGGCGACAAAGGTTAACATGGAAGCCATGAAAAAACCCAAAATTCTGCACTGACACAGCTCGTTTGATAAGGGGACATGTATTGCTACAGTTCATGCCGTCATGCTCTGGCTGCCAGTCTCCTTCGAATACAGTTTAAAAATAATAAACCCCTCATCCATAAAGCTCTGTATAATGCTGCACCCCCCTACCTCTCTCTCTTATCTCAGGTCTATCGCCCAACCCTGTGCTTTAGATCCGCACTGAGTGATCTTAGATTAACCTCTACCCTAGTGCGGACCTCCACTCGCGTTCCAAGATTCTCAGATGCTGCACCAATTCTATGGAATGCTCTGCCTGGAATATCAGACTAATACCTAAACTCCAAAGTTTCAAACGTGCCTTAAAACCCATTTCTTTAGGCAAGCCTATAACACTCATTAACTGCATGAAGTTTTAACTCTTCTACTAACCGTCCGCCTGTGTCGTCCTCCCACTGTTATCCAGCAAACAACAGGCACCAGACTTTCGCAGTCCCATTCACCCTGGACCTGGTATATAAGATGACGGCTGAGTGGTTCAAGCGACAGCAATTCCATTTATTATATTTTGTTCTATACTCCCTAAGAAGATGGCCTTGACCGTTAAATATTCTTTTACCTAGTGTTACCCCATCATCTCATAAACCGTAAGCTCTGGCGAGCAGGGACCTCACTCTGTTGTTCCATACAAATGCTTGTGCTCTGTTACATACATTTGTATTTGTTTCCTAGATTTGTAAAGCGCTACGGAATATGATGCGCTTATAAATAAAGATTATTTTATATTAGTATGGAGGCAGTGAACTAGTAGTAGATTAAAGGTGCCTGCAACAACTATGTTAGTTGGATCTTGGGATGGAGCTGGCGCTCTGAAGCCAGGCAGAGCTTTTGCCAATCCAAGGCCCCTGTCTCTAGGCTACTCCCCAAACAGCACTTCTAAGACCTTTTGTATAAGATCAAGTGTAGTGCGGTCATTTATAAGTTTAGTATGGCGGTGAGGGGAATGTAAACAGATGCGCAAGAAGCCTGAAATTATCCTAAATGGTTAAAAGTTTGGCAAGTATATTTGTGGATTACACAGCAGGGGTGGCGACAAGTTAACAAATTTGATGTGGAATGCCCTGTAATAGCTCTGGGCGGTGTGCCTTTTATGCCTAGGCTCAGCAGGTTTCAGCACCGCCTGCTGTCGCTTAGGACGCACTGCTGCTTGCTAGAGCTACGACTATGGCGCCATGCCCAAGGATGGTAATCGGAGGGGAGGAGGTGGAGGAGCGGTGGGGAGGGGTTAGTAGGCCTTTAGCACTGACCGGGTGCCCGCAATTCTCTGCGTCGGCGAATGACCAGCCCAGGGTCAGACTCGCGTCCCAGCCTGCACAAGTTAAGTAGTAGCGTTCTTATAAGTTTGGGAATGGCGGGTGAGGGGAATGAAACAGATGCGCAAGAAGCGCATGATGCGCAGGGGTGGCGCTCCGCTGCCAGGCGAGCTTCGCCCAATTCAAGCCCCTGTCTCTAGGCTACTCCCCACAGCACTTATAGAACCTTTGTAAAGATCAAGTGTGTTAGTAGCGTTCTTATAGTTTGGATATATGCTGGGTAGGGGAATGTACAACCAGATGCGCAAGAAGCGCATATGACGCATGGAGCTGGCGCTCCGCTGCCAGGCGAGCTTTCGCCAATTCAAGCCCCTGTCCCTCTAGGATACTCCCCAAACAGCACTTCTAAGAACCTTTTGTATAAGATCAAGTGTAGTAGCGTTCTTATAAGTTTAGGATATGCCGGGTGAGGGGATGAAACAGATGCACAAGAAGCGCATGATGCGCATGGAGCTGGCGCTCCGCTGCCAGGCGAGCTTTCGCCAATTCAAGCCCCGCGTCTTAGGCTACTCCCCAACACTTCTAAGAACTCTTTTGTATAGATCAAGTGTAGTAGCGTTCTTATAAGTTTAGGATACCTGGGGGTGAGGGGAATGTAAACAGATGCGCAAGAAGCGCATGATGCGCATGGAGCTGGGCGCTCCGCTGCCAGGCGAGGCTTTCGCCAATTCAAGCCCCTGTCTCTAGGCTACTCCCCAAACAGCACATTCTAAGAACCTTTGTAAGATCAAGTGTAGTAGCGTTCTTATAAGTTTAGGATATGCGGGGGGGAGGGGAATGAAACAGATGCACAAGAAGCGCATGATGCGCATGGAGCTGGCGCTCCGCTGCCAGGCGAGCTTTCGCCAATTCAAGCCCCTGTCTCTAGGTACTCCCCAAACAGCACTTCTAAGAACCTTTTGTATAAGATCAAGTGTAGTAGCGTTTTATAAGTTTAGATATGCAGGGTGAGGGGAAGTAAAAGTGCGCAAAAGCGCTGAAATAATACCCTAAATGGTAAAAGTTTGCCAGTATATGTTGTGGATAAAACACAGCAGATGGTGGCGGACAAAGGTAACAAACTGTGATGTGGAATACATGAAAACAACCAAATTCTGCTGACACACCTCGTGTGATAAAGGGACGATGTATGGAGGCCAAGCTATAGGAGACTTTTACCCCAGCCGGCCCCTCACCAATTCCTGGTGGCTGCACAAGCCTGGTAGCAAGGAGACTAAAGTGGGAGGCTGCTATGGAGACCAATTTTAATTTGGATAGTGCCTGTATGTGGCAGTCCCAAACTTTTTCAAACCAGAGGAGCAGGTAGGTGGCCCTCCAGTAAAATGGAATAGATTGAGTGCCTGTATGTGGCCGTCCCAAAATGTTTCAAACCAGAGGAGCAGGTAGGTGGCCCTGCAGTAAATGGAATAGATTGAGTGCCTGTATGTGGCAGTCACAAAAATTGTTCAAACCAGAGGAGCAGGTAGGTGGCCCTCCAGTAAAATGAATAGATTGAGTGCTGTATGTGGCAGTCCAAAAATGTTTCAAAAAGAGGAGCAGGTAGGTGGCCCTGCAGTAAAATGGAATAGATTGAGTGCCTGTATTGGCCAGTCCCAAAAAAATTTTCAAACCAGAGGAAGCGGTAGGTGCCCCTCCAGTAAAATGGAATAGATTGAGTGCCTGTATGTGGCAGTCCCAAAAATGTTCAAACCAGAGGAGCAGGTAGGTGGCCCTGCAGTAAAGAATAGATTGAGTGCCTGTATGTGGCACTCACAAAAATTGTTTCAAACAGAGGACCGGGTAGGTGGCCCTCAGAAAAAAATTAACATGCATGAAGTACTATAGCAAGAGCCAGGGGGCCCTGTCAAAAAATAGCCATTTTCCTCTGCTTTACTGTAACAAAGAGGAGGAGAAGGAGGAAAATGAGGAGGAGGAGGAGTGGTCACATTATTCAGGTTGAGCTTCCTTCACTGGTGGAGATTGGAAATTCTGAGAAATCAGCCTTTATTCATTAATAAGCGTCAGCTCGTCAGCCGCTGTCAGTCGACAGCGCGGTACGCTTATCGGTGATGATGCACCAGCTGCACTGAAAACCCGCTCGACAAGACGCTAGCGGCAGGGCAGGCAAGAACCTCCAAGGCGTACAGCGCCAGTTTCGTGCCACATGTCCAGCTTTGAAACCCAGTAGTTGTAGGAGCTGTGTGTGATCATTTAGGGACGATGGTATGGTCAGCTACGTACTCCCTCACATCTTTCTGTAAAAGTCAGACCTACCTCAGCCGAGATGGGGACAGGTGACAGTGTTCTTGCTGGGGTGACATAAAGCTGGCAAAAGCTTGTAAAGCGTACCCTTGCCAGTGCTGGAACAAGCTGGCCTGCTCGCCTACTCTTCCCTCGCTACTTGTCCCGCAGAACTACGCACTCTGCCGCTAGCGCTGTCAGAAGGGAAATACTGTTTCAGATTGTGCCACCGGGCCTGCTCGGTATTCATGCATTCTCACATCCTTTCCTCTGCAGGGATGAGAGTGGAAAGATTTGCTTGTACCGTGGGTCCGGAGAAGTGAAAACACCCAGTAATCGTGGTGCTGGAATAAATTCTTTGAACGCGGGGGTCACGGGATAGGCAGCCTAGCATGAAATCTGCCATATGCGCAGAGTACCAACGCGTAAGAATTCACTCCCCTCACTGGGCCTGACTGTCCATTTCCTCCTCCTCCAACTCCTCAACTCCTCTTTTCTGCCCATACACGCTGAAAGTAAAGGACTCAACAATGGTCCCCTCTGTGTCTCACCAAACATTCTCCTCCTCTTCTTCCCCTCATCCTCCTCCACCTCCACCCCTCCTCGATATGCGTGGAGAAAAACAGACCTAGGTGCTTGGGCTATCAACAAGGGAATATTCTTCCCTGTTCTTGTGACGAGCGCAAAGCTTCCGACTTCATGCTGACCAGAGAGTTTTTCAACAGGCCAAGCAGCGGGATGGTGAGGCTGATGAGGCGCATCGCCATGACCACTCTGTGTTGATCCTCAAGTTACTCAGCACCTGACAGATATCAGACATCCACGTCCACTCTCATTGTAGACTTGAGGAAGCTGACTGACCTGACTACCAGTTCTGGTTGGAGTTGACATCTGGCAGTCTACAATCGCTCGGCGCTGCTGGTAAACTCTGGAAACTGGTCAGTGTGGAATTCCCACCTCGTGGGCACGTCGCACAACAGAGACGTGAGCGGGCAGTTGGAGGCGGCGCTGCGCTGCCCTGAGAGTGGAGAATCTGGGCTGGAATCCTGAAATGCGCACAGATGCGGCGCACTTCGTGAGCAAATCAGGACAGATTGGGGTATGTCTTGGGAAACGCTGAAATCAGATTTAAACACATGGGCCAAGGCATGGCACATGTTGCAGTCTGCCGAGTTGCAGAGCCGCCACCAGGTTACCGGACGTGTCAACACAACCATTCCCGGCTTGAGGTTCAGCGGGGCCAGCCACAGATCAGTCTGCGCCGTGATGCCCTGTAATAGCTCTTGGGCGGTGTGCCTTTTGTCGCCTAGGTCTCAGCAGTTTGAGCACACGCCTGCTGTCGCTTAGGACGGCACTGTGCTGTGACTAGAGCTACGACTGATGGCGCCGTGCCCACGGATGGTAGTTGCGGAGGAGGAGGTGGGGGAGGGGTGGGAGGAGGAAGGAGGCATAGTAGGCCTGAAACACCTGGACCGAGGTAGGCCCCGCAATCCTCGGCGTCGGGCAGTATATGAGCAGCCCAGTGTCAAGTCTCGGTCCCAGCATCCACCAAGTTAACCCAATGTGCGTCAGGATATATAGGGGCCCTGCCCGGGCAGCACTAGTCCACGTGTCCGTGGTCAGGTGGACCTTGTCAGAAACGGCGTTGGTCAGGGCACGAGATGTGTGGTCTGACAGTGCTGGGCGGTCGGGACGGCACATCGGGACAAAGTGGTGGCGGCTGGGGACCGAATACCGAGGGCGGCGCCGCAATGAGGTTTGCGAAGGCCTCGGTCTCTACTAGCTATAGGGCAGCATCTCCAGGCTAAGCATCTGGAGATGTGCCCATTAGGGTTGGGGTGGGGTGGGTTGCATACTTGGTTTCGCCGCGTTGGCGTATGGGAGTGCAACGTGGTGGATGCTGTGGAGGATCGTGGAGGCGAGATGGGGTTTTGTTTTTTACACTTAAAGGGGTATTCCCACCTCAGCTGCTAAAGTTAATTTTATCCATTACTCTCCCAAAACATTTCTTCATTGCTTTGTTATGTTAAAAAAAATACTTTTATTCCCATAACAGTGTAAATGGGGCTTACCTGCTTCCTCGTAACGGCCCTCTGTTATCACTAGATGTGGCAACTAAGGTCAGGTTTCGCAATTATTTCTGCCGGCTTGCATGCAACATCGCATCGCATCGGAGGCCATGGCCGTCAGACAACCCGACAGATTCGGACTGAGCGCGGGATTTAAAAAAGGAATTGTGTCGCAAGATCAAGCACTCACAAGCACCGGGAAGAAGAAGGTGAACTCCGGTGGACCTCGGCGCAGAAGCGACACATGCAGGAACTCGGGCGTGCGATTTTAGTGAATTGTGCTAGACCCGAATACTCATCAGACAAAGCACCACGGGATTGCAATTGGACCAGGTAAGTAAATCTGCCCCAATATCTAGGCATATATCTGGAGCAACTACAACATCTTTGGATGAACACATCTCTCTAATGTTTCTAAACATTTTTATTTACATTCCTTGACTTCTTTTGGCTATGAAACTACAGGACATTGAATGCCTGCAAAGAGGTGGAGATTGGAAAAGATTGCTACATATGTGTGAAATGTACTGGATACTTACTTTAGATAGGTTGCTCCTAATTGATTAAATCTTAAACAGATCTAATATATTTTTATTAACATGTATTTTTGCTTTGTCTGTTTATTTATGTTAGTCTACTGTTTTTGCCCCTTTAGGCGGGTTCTAGGAGTGTCCAATATGTCATTTACGTTGATGTTTGTGTCTTTTGTTTGATTTGACTAATATGACTAAGAATAACTAATGCATCCAAAATGCGTATCTACAAAACTTTTGTATCTGGTCTAAAGTATTTTGATTTCTTTCTCAATGGAGTATCATTTTTCACTATTTTCTTCCACTTGGATTCGCAGAGTGGCCCGGCTTTCATCTATGTGTCTCTTTGTTGAGTATTCTGAATATCCCACCTGACATTTTTACTTAAAGATGCTGTAATATCCTGGTAATTATTGAATTATGAAAGTAAAGTGTGCTGGCCATTTTACATGAACAGTTATTTCAATGGAAACCCCTCCTCAAATTCCAGAAGTCATTCTTTTTTAATTAGATATAGGCATGTTAAGACTTTTGGCAGCAAGGCTTGTATTTTCCAATGGCCTCATTTGTAGGGAAAAATAGCACACTGCAAAATATATGTTAATCCTTTCCTGCAAAGGAACAGAATAAAACGGCTATTCTTCTGCTTGTTGTTTAATTAAAACATTTTAATGGTAAACCTTACAGTATCAAAAAAAAAATTAGAAAAAGTTAACTTAATGGGGGTCATTTACTAAGGGCCTGATTTGCGTTTTCCCAACGTGTTACCCAAATATTTCCGATTTGCGCCGATTTTCCATGTATTGCCCCGGGATTTTGGCGCACGCGATCAGATTGTGGCGCTTCGGCGCTGGCATGCACACAACGGAAATCGGGGGGCGTGGCCAAACGAAAACCCGACGGATTCGGAGAAACCGCCGCATTTAAAAAAAAAGTGTTGCGGGACTCCCGCTTACCTTCACCAGGTATATGCCGGTGAACTTCAGTGCATTCCGGTGGGCCTTGGGGAACTTCAGTGCAGCAGCGCCACCTGGTGGACGTCGGAGGAGCTACCTTAGCGAATCCCGGGCCGGACCCGAATCGACCGCAGAGAACGCGCCGTTGGATCGCGAATGGACCGGGTAAGTAAATCTGCCCCATTGAGAATTAAGTTAGTGCAATTAAGTAGATAACAAACATGTAAATCATTAGATAGGTAGTATTTGAGGGTATATCTGAATTTCTGATTGCTTTTTATTACAATTTTCTAATTTTATTACAATTTGTTAGTTAGGAATTACTAAAATTACAATTTTGAAATATGTTTTTTTTATTTTTATTTTTAACCCACTTTGTAGTTGCCTATGGGGAAAATGGTAATTTTTGGGATGTTTTTTATTATTTATGTATTTTCTTAATTTTACCCTAACTTTTTATAACTGTCCCACTAGGGATCTTACACATGGGATGCCATAATCCCTTTTACAATACATTGCAGTATCTTTCAGTATTACACTGTCAGTTTGAACAGTTTGTACACTTCTGTACATGGCAGCCACCGAGGTCTTGTTTAGACCTCTGACAGCCTGACAGCTATGGCAACTGTTCCCTCTGCCTCTCTCCTTTGCTGCCATGGTCTCCTGCTACTGATTAAGGTGGCACTCTCACAGTGCAAACCTAATCATTAGGATGAGTATGCTCATCCTAATGTGGAAACGGCCCGATAATTAGGTTGAGCAAACTCGTCCTCTAACTGGTCTTTCATCCCTCGAATCACCATTCAAGCAAAAACAATATAGAGTAGGGCTCTTTATCCGCTTTAGGCATATTTGCTTAGCGCTCCAGGGACATGTCATGCTTGTTTGTCTATATATTATTATTATGGAGGCAGTGAACTAGTAGTAGATTAAAGGTGCTGCAACTATGTTAGTTGGATCTTGGGATGGAGCTGGCGCTCTGCAGCCAGGCGAGCTTTTGCCAATCCAAGCCCCTGTCTCTAGGCTACTCCCCAAACAGCACTTCTAAGAACCTTTTGTATAAGATCAAGTGTAGTAGCGTTCTTATAAGTTTGGGATATGGCGGGTGAGGGGAATGTAAACAGATGCGCAAGAAGCGCTGAAATAATATCGGTAAATGATAAAAGTTTGCCAGTATATTTTGTGGATTACACAGCAGGGTGGCGACAAAGTTAACAAGTTTGATGTGGAATGCCCTGTAATAGCTCTTGGGCGGTGTGCCTTTTATCGCCTAGGCTCAGCAGTTTCAGCACCGCCTGCTGTCGCTTAGCGACGGCACTGCTGCTGTGCCTAGAGCTACCGACTGATGGCGCCATGCCCACGGATGGTAATTCGGAGGAGGAGGAGGTGGAGGAGGGGTGGGAGGAGGTATAGTAGGCCTTTGAGACCTGGACCGAGGTAGGCCCCGCAATTCTAAGAACCTTTTGTATAAGATCAAGTGTAGTAGCGTTCTTATAAGTTTAGGATATGTCGGGTGAGGGGAATGTAAACAGATGCGCAAGAAGCGCTGAAATAATAATATATGTGCAGTTGGTATAACCTGGGGATCTCCTGTATATAATGATGTATGTACAGCTGGTATAACCTGGGGATCTCCTGTATATAATGATATATGTACAGCTGGTATAACCTGGGGATCTCCTGTATATAATGATATATGTACAGCTGGTATAAAATGGAATCTTGATTCTTTGGTACCTGTGTCATATTTTTCCTCCTCACTGTTTTCACATTATCTTTATAGTTTTTTTGGTGATTCATTCATTTATTACCTTTTGTTCTTTAAGGAAGAGTATCAGATAAAACAAAAATAATTTTACATTGGACACAAGATTCCTACTGACAGAGAACATTGTGTTTGGAGCAAGGAACCCCAGGAGTCCATCCGTAGCCGAACCTCTACCTCCTCCTCTCCCTGGTCCTGGGCTGTTTTCTTCTTTTGGGTGATAGTATTAATTATATTTTCCTCTTTATCCCTGGTACAACATGGGACGTGAGGAACATCTTTATTAGATGTGGTGCTGGGCAGGGGGAGAGGACCAAAAACAAGATGAACTTGGAGAACAGAGGATCATTGGAAGAGACAATGTACTGCAGGTTCTAACAGAGGAATTACCTGTTATTGTTCGCATTACATCCCGCCAAACTGTTATGCGGCTCCTCGCCAACGAATTTGAGGTCTACTTATCCAATACAGGGGAGAGCGGAATTGATCGGTTCCTCTCTTGTGAAGACATGAAATTACTGATTAATACCTTCATACCATACCAACTTATGGTGTCACACAATAACTTTATAATACCATTCTCAAAAAAATGAATAATACCGTTATATAATAACTGAATAACATCATTATATTTTGACCAACTAATGGTTTCATTCAATTACTGACTCATAACCTCATACTATAACTTTATAATACCATAACGCAAATCAAAAGACGAGGGGGCACTGTTTCTGTCTGGAGAAATTAAGGTTTGTTCACCAGAGGCGACAGGGCTATGAGAACTGTTAATAGCCTTCCTCCGGCGCTGGTCACAGCAGGGACAGCAGAGAGCTTCAAGAAAGGCCTATATGCCTTTTTACACCTAAATAACATGGATGGTTATGTTGTATAGAATTGTTTCCCATAAATCACTTACTCATTTAACCCCTTCCCTTCCTTGGTGGAACTTGAAGGACATGTGTCTTTTTTCAACTGAAACTATGCATAATGGAATAATACTGCCCTATACAATAACTAAATAATACCGTCATACAGTGACCAATTAATGGCTTCATTCAATAACTAATAGCCATACACTAACTTTATAATACTGATATACAATAACTGAATAATACCATCATACAATGAGCAAACAACCCATTATGTATCTTCTTTAGAAGCCTCTCTCTTACAAATAGTCATCATTGTTGAGTCTCTGCAGTAGACGGATTCCCGCCTGAGTACAGCCAAGCCGATTCTTCAATCCATTCTTATTGTGTAGACCCTTCCTTAATAACAGACTTTACCGCAAATCAATAATGTACAAAGACACGTTATAGCAAAACATTCCTAAACTGTAATGAAGAATGTCTTAAAGGGAACCTGTCAATACATTTTTCACAAATGCCACCCTTACTTCCCTCACATCCCCATAAAATCTACTTTGTTATCTAACCTGAAATCAGAGGGGCTGACTTCTACTCGTCCGAGTCCTGTGTCTCTTTCCCACACCCCCTTACCCCCATTCAGCACTCTATGTCATGTGACCAGGGTGATGTCACCTAAGGTCCATTACCCACTAACATTTGCACAATCTACCCCATGTATGTATCTGATCACATGAAATCACATAATACGTCTATGGAGGATGAGGAGAACTAGGAGACATGACTGGGCAGCGTCAATTCAGTCCTTTCCTCTTCCACACAAAGATACAAACATTACTGTACTTATTTTCTCGTTAAAAATTTATGGCCAACATTTATTAACAATATAAATGTACAAATAACAAGTGCATTTATACATATAATCCTTGAGGCTCCAAAAGTGCCTGACATTTCCAAAAATGTGATGTATTACCACCAGCAGCCACCAGCAAGCACCATCTTGACAGCACCGACAGCCACCTTAAGTGGCCTCCCAAGGACATCAAAAGAGCCCCCCACATGTGCACCAACATAAAGTCATCCTTATTTCTCTGGTGTGTCCCACCACCTCCCAAAGCCATTTTTCACCACCATCTAGGATCCTCTACCAACCACCGTCACTGTGAATATTAGGGTGGCACGGTGGCTAGTTAGTTAGTAGCACTTCTGCCTTGCAGCGCTGGGGTCCTGGGCTCGAAACCCACCCAGGTCCAAGAGTTTATATGTTCTCTCTGTGTTTGCATGGGTTTCCTCCGGGTCCTCCGGTTTTCTCCCACACTCCAAAAATATACTGGTAGGTGATTAGATGGCAATCTGTGCAGCACTGCGTAATCTGTGCTATATAAATAAAGAATTATTATTATTATTATTCAAACAGTCTTTCTCCAAAATGTTCTATATCTCGTTTTTAGTTTTTTTTTTAATATACAACATTTTACATAAAACATGATAGTGGCAGAAATATCCAGTCCTTGTACTTACCTGGAGGGTAATAGATATGACCGTGGTGCCGCTATCAGGTGACATTCGGAACGGCTCCGAACACTTAAGTGTATTTACTCAGGATTAATAAGTGTGAGAATCTAGAATAGTTCACATAAGGGCAACACAGAGAACATTACACAGGCAATGTCATGGAGACTTCTGGTTCACTAAGTAGATGTCAGTTTATAGTAGTACAAGTCCAACAAGAAGTAAAGCGTCTCCGCACAGCTCAATATCTGGTGTATGCCCACGCAGGTGCGATTTATAGGTGAAACAAGTGGCTGGGAACAAATAGGTAAAATACCGATGCTGTGAGGTTCCGTGGAGGAGTTGCTCAGCCTGAGCAAAAGGTCCACAATGTACATAAAGGAAGAAAGAGGCGGCACTCACCGAGCCTGTGGAACAACTTCTTTATTCAGCAAACGGTGTGGTACAGGGGGAACGCTGGAGGCATATGGCGACGGGCCGTTTCGCGCTTACTAGCGCATCTTCAAGCGGCCGTATGGCTCCAGCGTTCCCCCTGTACCACACCGTTTGCTGAATAAAGAAGTTGTTCCACAGGCTCGGTGAGTGCTGCCTCTTTCTTCCTTTATGTCAGTTTATACCGTAGTAGTGACCTTAGTACAGATATTGGGGTGCAGACGTGGGAGTGATACCTGGGCCCTGGTTTAGCTATAGGGGTGTAGATAAAGGAGTAATTCCTCGGCCCTCGTTTAGGGGTGCAGATGTAGGAGTCACACCTATCCCGGGTCTCACCTATAGGGGTGCAGATATAGCAGTGATATCATAGCCTCATGCGGCTGTAGTGGTGCAGATGTAGCAGTCCTATGGTTCAGCTATAGGACTGTAGATGTAGGAGGTCTTTGAGACCTGGACCGAGGTAGGCCCCGCAATTCTCTGCGTCGGCAGTATATGACCAGCCCCAGGGTCAGACTCGGTCCCAGCCTGCACCAAGTTAAGTGTAGTAGCGTTCTTATAAGTTTGGGATATGGCGGGTGAGGGGAATGTAAACAGATGCGCAAGAAGCGCATGATGCGCATGGAGCTGGCGTTCCGCTGCCAGGCGAGCTTTCGCCAATCCAAGCCCCTGTCTCTAGGCTACTCCCCAAACAGCACTTCTAAGAACCTTTTGTATAAGATCAAGTGTAGTAGCGTTCTTATAAGTTTAGGATATGGCGGGTGAGGGGAATGTAAACAGATGCGCAAGAAGCGCTGAAATAATATCCCTAAATGGTAAAAGTTTGCCAGTATATTTTGTGGATAACACAGCAGGGTGGCGACAAAGTTAACAACTTTGATGTGGAATCCATGAAAACAACCCAAATTTCTGCCTGACACACCTCGTTTGATAAAGGGACGATGTATGGAGGCAGCTATATGGACGACTTTTGGAGGTAGCAATGGAGACAACGTGTGGAGGCTGCTATGGAGACAATTTAATTTGGATAGTGCCTGTATGTGGCAGTCCCAAACATTTTTCAAACCAGAGGAGCAGGTAGGTGGCCCTCCAGTAAAATGGAATAGATTGAGTGCCTGTATGTGGCAGTCCCAAAAATGTTTCAAACCAGAGGAGCAGGTAGGTGGCCCTGCAGTAAAATGGAATAGATTGAGTGCCTGTATGTGGCAGTCCCAAAAATTTTTTAAAACAGAGGACCGGGTAGGTGGCCCTCCAGAAAAATGGAATAGATTGAGTGCCTGTATGTGGCACTCACAAAAATTGTTTCAAACAGAGGACCGGGTAGGTGGCCCTCCAGAAAAATTAAATGCATGAAGTACTATAGCAAGAGCCAGTGGGCCCTGTCAAAAAATAGCCATTTTCCTCTGCTTTACTGTACAAAGAGGAGGAGAAGGAGGAAAATGAGGAGGAGGAGGAGGAGTGGATCAATTATTCAGGTTGAGCTTCCTTCACCTGGTGGAGATTGGAAATTCTGAGAAATCCAGCCTTTATTCATTTTAATAAGCGTCAGCCTGTCAGCGCTGTCAGTCGACAGGCGTGTACGCTTATCGGTGATGATGCCACCAGCTGCACTGAAAACCCGCTCGGACAAGACGCTAGCGGCAGGGCAGGCAAGAACCTCCAAGGCGTACAGCGCCAGTTCGTGCCACATGTCCAGCTTTGAAACCCAGTAGTTGTAGGGAGCTGTGTGATCATTTAGGACGATGGTATGGTCAGCTACGTACTCCCTCACCATCTTTCTGTAAAGATCAGCCCTACTCTGCCGAGACTGGGGACAGGTGACAGTGTCTTGCTGGGGTGACATAAAGCTGGCAAAAGCCTTGTAAAGCGTACCCTTGCCAGTGCTGGACAAGCTGCCTGCTCGCCTACTCTCCCTCGCTACTTGTCCCGCAGAACTACGCACTCTGCCGCTAGCGCTGTCAGAAGGGAAATACTGTTTCAGCTTGTGCACCAGGGCCTGCTGGTATTCATGCATTCTCACACTCCTTTCCCTGCAGGGATGAGAGTGGAAAGATTTGCTGTACCGGGGTCCAGGAAGAGTGAAACCATGTCATCGGTGCTGGAATAAATTCTTTGGACGCGAGGGTCACGGGATAGGCAGCCTAGCCAAAATCTGCCATATGCGCCGGAGTACCAACGCGTAAGAATTCACTCCCACTGGCCTGACGTCCATTCTTCCTCCTCCCCAACTCCCCAACTCTATTCTTCTGCCCATACACGAGACAGTAAAGGACTCAACAATGGTCCCCTCTTGTGTCTCACCACATTCTCCTTTTCCTCCTCATCCTCCTCCACTCCACCTCCTCCGATAAGCGCTGAGAAACAGACCTGAGGGTGCTTTGGCATCAACAAGGGAATATTCTTCCCGTCTCTTGTGACGAGCGCCAAAGCTTCCGACTTCATGCTGACCAGAGAGTTTTTCAACAGGCCAAGCAGCGGGATGGTGAGTGATGAGATGGCGCATCGCCACTGACCATTGTGTTGAATCCTCAAAGTTACTCAGCACCTGACAGATATCAGGACATCCACGTCCACTCTCATTGAGACTTGAGGAGGAGAGCTGACTGAACTGATACCAGTTCTGGTGGAAAGTTGACATCTGGCAGTCTACAATCGTCTCGCTGCTGGTGGTAAACTCTGGATAACATGTCAGTGTGAATTACCACCTCGTGGCACGTCGCACAACAGTCGGTGAGCGGGCAGTAGTGAGGGCGGCGCTGCGCTGCTGAGAGTGGCAGCATCTGGGTGGACTTCCTGAAATGCGCACAGATGCGGCGCACCTTCGTGAGCAAATCAGACAGATGGGGTGATGTCTTGAGGAAAACGCTGAACTTCAGATTTAACACATGGGCCAGGCATGGACATGTGTCAGTCTGCCGAGTTGCAGAGCCGCCACCAGTTACGGCCGTTTCACACACAAACTTCCCGGCTTGAGGTTCAGCGGGTGCCAGCCACAGATCAGTCTTGCGCCGTGATGCCCTGTAATAGCTCTTGGGCGGTGTGCCTTTTGTCGCCTAGCTCAGCAGTTTGAGCACACGCCTGCTGTCGCTTAGCGACGGCATGCTGCTGTGCTAGAGCGTACGATGATGGCGCCGTGCCCAGGATGGTAGTTCGGAGGAGGAGGTGGAGGGAGGGTGGGAGGAGAGGAGGAGGCTAGTAGGCCTGAAACACCCTGGACCGAGGTAGGCCCCGCAATCCTCGGAGTCGGAGTATAGAGCAGCCCCAGTGTCAGACTCGGTCCCAGCCTCCCACCAAGTTAACCCAATGTGCCGTCAGCGATATATAGTGGCCTGCCCGGCAGCACTCGTCACGTGTCCGTGGTAGGTGGACCTTGTCAGAAACGGCGTTGGTCAGGGCACGGATGATGTTGTGACACGTGCTGGTGCAGGGCTGGGACGGCACATAGGGAAAAGTAGTGGGGCTGGGGGGACCGAATACCAGGAGGGGCGGCCGCCGCCATGAGGTTGCGAAAGGCTCGGTCTCTACTAGCCTATAGGGCAGATCTCCAGCTAAGCAATCTGGAGATGTGCACATTAAGGGCTTGGGTGCGGTGGGTGGGTTGCACATATTTGCGTTTCCGTCCAGCGTCTGGGGTATGGAGAGCTGAACGCTGGGGATGCTGTGGAGGATCGTGGAGGCGACGATGGGGGTTTTTGTGGGAGGGTCCTGGGCAGGGGGTGACTAGCAGCTGACACAGGGGAAGGAGCAGTGGTGTGCACGGCCGGAGGTGACGGCTTGTTGCCACTGAGTGGGGTGTTTAGCATCATATGCCTGCGCATACTGGTGGTAGTTAAGCTAGTAGTGGTGGAAACCCCTGCTGAGCCTGGTTTGGCAAAGTGCACACCACAGTCGTCGGTCATCCGGTGTTCCTAAAGAACCTCAGACTTCTGAAGAATCTAGCCTCGCCGCAGGAGCCCTCGCCACGGAGCTTCACTAGTTGACACATTGGCGCTGATGATGCACCAGCTCTGGCCCTGCCTCTCCGTCTGGCCCCACCACTGCCTCTTCCAACCTGTTCTGGCGAGGACTCTCCTCCGTCTCAAGAAGCACTGTGTTCAACCCGGCCATCTCAAACCAGCTTGGGTCTGTCACCTCATCATCCCGATCCCTCAGTCTGCTCCCCCTCGTGACTTCCTGCCCTGACAAAACTTCCCCACTGTTGACAACCGTGTCTCCTCATCGTCGGACACACCTCTTTACACACTTCCACTACGTCAAGAAGGTCATCATCACCCACAGACTGTGACTGTTGGAAAACCTGGGGATCGGAAAATTGCTCAGCAGCAACCGGACAAAGTGGTTTGTGACTGTGGGAGGGTCCAGAAAACAGTCCTCAGAGGATGCCGGTTCAATGGCCAAATTTTCCTGGGAGGGGGCAGGACTGGGGGGGAGGAGGCTGAGGTGCAGGAGCTGGAGGAGTGGCGATTTCGGTGACAGGGTGGAACTGGTGGAAGACTGACTGGTGGTGGACAAATTGCTCGAAGCATTGTCAGCAATCCACGACATCACCTGTTCGCACTGTCTGTGCCTCAACAGTGCTCTACCACGAGTCCCAGTAACTTCAGACATGAACCTAGGGAGTGTAGCTCTGCGGCGTCCATGCTCCCTCATCAGCAGGGTGGTGTCTCACACCCGCCAGGACCAGGCTCTGACCCATGCAGTAGTTGGACGCCCACGTCCCCGCCTCGTCCTCTACCCCTAGCCTCGGTTTAAAACATTTTTTAAAATGAGAGTTATAACTTTATTTTTTTTTTACTTTTTTTTTTGTTTTTTTTTGTTTGTTTTTTTTTTTATTTGTGTGTTTGTTATATTATTTTAATTGATGTTTTTTAAAGTACACAAATCAATGGCTAATACGCATTGCTATAGAGCTATCTCTAAGTAAGCCTACAAGTATCAAAGCACAACTACTATGCCAGATGAGATGACATGAGTTAGTGCCTAATTGAAATCCAACCCTACTAAAATTTTCCCATTCGGCTTGCTATGGATATGTGCGTCACTAAGCGCAGAACACAGCGGTCGCAAGTCTCCATACAAATTGCTCGAATTGGCTAGTACATGCATGCAGAAAGTACAGCCACCAGCAGATCAACACAGAAATCAAATATATAGAACGCTCTGTATGCGTAAGTAAGCTCTTTGTATTCTCCTATGGCTATTTTTAGCCAAGTTCAAAGCACACACTATGCCAGATGAGAGACACTGAGTTAGTGCCTAATTGAAATCCAACCCCTACTAATTTTCCCACTTCGGTCTTTGCTATGGATTATGTGCGTCACTAAGCGCAGAACAACAGCGGTCGCAAGTCTCACTACAAATTGCTCAGAATTGGCTAGTACATGCACTGCAGAAAGTACAGCCACCAGAAGATAACCCGAAATCAAATATATAGAAACGCTATGTATGCGTAAGTAAGCTCTTTGTATTTCCTATGGCTATTTTCTAGCCAAGTATCCAAGCACACTACTATGCCAGATGAGTGACACTGAGTTAGTGCCTAATTGATCCAACCCCTACTAAATTTTCCCACTTCGTCTTTGCTAGGATATGTGCGTCACTAAGCGCAGAACACAGCGGTCGCAAGTCTCATACAAATTGCTCAGAATTGGCTAGTACATGCACTGCAGGAAAGTCAGCCACCAGCAGATCAACAGAAATCAAATATATAGAACGTACTGTATGCGTAAGTAGCTCTTTGTATTCTCCTATGGCTATTCTAGCCAAGTATCAAAGCACACACTATGCCAGATGAGTGACACATGAGTTAGTGCCAATTGAAATCCAACCCCCTACTAAAATTTCCCACTCGGTCTTTGCTTTGGATAGATATGCTGGTCACTAAGCGCAGAACACAGCGGTCGCAAGTCTCACTACAAATTGCTCAGAATTGGCTAGTACATGCACTGCAGAAAGTACAGCCACCCGCAGTCAACCAGAAATCAAATAATAGAACGCTACTGTATGCGTAAGTAAGCTCTTTATTCTCCTATGGCTATTTTCTAGCCAAGTATCAAAGCACCATACATGCCAGATGAGATGACACTGAGTTAGTGCCTAAGAAATCCAACCCCTACTAAATTTTCCACTTCGGTCTTTGCTATGGATATGTGCGTCACTAAGCGCAGAACACAGCGGGTCGCAAGTCTCACTACAATGCTCAGAATTGGCTAGTACATGCACTGCAGAAAGTACAGCCACCAGCAGTCAACCAGAAATCAATATATAGAACGCTACTGTATGCGTAAGTAAGCTCTTTGTATTCTCCTATGGCTATTTTCTAGCCAAGTATCAAAGCACACTACTATGCCAGATGAGATGAACTGAGTTAGTGCCTAATTGAAATCCAACCCCTACTAAATTTTCCCACTTCGGTCTTTGCTATGGATATGTGCGTCAACTAAGCGCAGAACACAGCGGTCGCAAGTTCACTACAAATTGCTCAGAATTGGCTAGTACATGCACTGCAGAAAGTACAGCCACCAGCAGATCAACCAGAAATCAATATTAGAACGCTACTGTATGCGTAAGTAAGCTCTTTGTATTCTCCTATGGCTATTTTCTAGCCAAAGTATCAAAGCACATACTATGCCAGATGAGTGACACTGAGTAGTGCTAATTGAAATCCAACCCCTACTAAATTTCCCACTTCGGTCTTTGATGGATAGTGGTATAGAGCAGAACACAGATGCGCAAGTCTCACTACAAATTGCTAGAATTGGCTAGTACATGCACTGCAGAAAAGTAAGCCACCAGCAGATCAACCAGAAATCAAATATATAGAACGCTGTATGCGTAAGTAAGCTCTTTGTATTCTCTATGGCTATTTTCTAGCCAAGTATCAAAGCACACTACTATGCCAGATGAGATGGACACTGAGTTAGTGCCTAATTGAAATCCAACCCCTACTAAAATTTTCCCACTTCGGTCGTGCTATGGATATGTGCGTCACTAAGGCAGAACACAGCGGTCGCAAGTCTCACTACCAAATTGCTCAGAATTGGCTAGTTACATGCACTGCGAAGACAGAAAGTACAGCCACCAGCAGATCAACAGAGAAAATCAAATATATGAACGCTACTGTATGCGTAAGAAGCTCTTTGTATTCTCTATGGCTATTTTCTAGCCCAAGTATCAAAGCACACTACTATGCCAGATGAGATGAACACTGAGTTAGTGCCTAATTGAAATCCAACCCCTACTAAATTTTCCCACTTCGGTCTGTTGCGATGGAATGTGCTCACTAAGCGCAGAAAACAGCGGGGTCGCAAGTCTCACTACAAATTGCTCAGAATTGGCTAGTACATGCACTGCAGAAAAGTACAGCCACCAGCAGATCAACCAGAAATCAAATTATAGAACGCTACTGTATGCGTAAGTAAGCTCTTTGTATTCTCCATAGGCTATTTTCTAGCCAAGTATCAAAGCACACTACTATGCCAGATGCAGATGACACTGAGTTAGTGCCTAATTGAAATCCAACCCCTACTAAATTTCCCACTTCGGTCTTTGCTATGGATATGTGCGTCCACTAAGCGCAGAACACAGGGTCGCAAGTCTCACTAACAAATTGCTCAGAATTGGCTAGTACAGCACTGCAGAAAGTACAGCCACCAGCAGATCAACCAGAAATCAAATATATAGAACGCTACTGTATGCGTAAGTAAGCTCTTGTATTCTCCTATGGCTTATTTTTATAGCCAAGTATCAAAGCACACTACTATGCCAGATGGATGACACTTGAGTAGTGCCTAATTGAAATCCAAAACCCTACTAAATTTCCCACTTCGGTCTTTGCTATGGATATGTGCGTCACTAAGCGCAGAAACACAGCGGTCGCAAGTCTCACTACAAATTGCTCAGAATTGGCTAGTACATTGCACGCAGAAAGTTACAGCCACCAGAGATCAACCAGAAATCAAATATAAGAACGCTACGGATGCGTAAGTAAGCTCTTTGGATTCTCCTATGGCTATTTTTAGCCAAGTATCAAAGCACACTACTATGCCAGATGAGAAGACATGAGTTAGTGCCTAATTGAAATCCAACCCTAATAAATTTTCCCACTTCGGTCTTTGCTATGGATATGTGCGTCACTAAGCGCAGAACACAGCGGTCGCAAGTCTCACTACAAATTGCTCAGAATTGGCTAGTACATGCACTGCAGAAAGTACAGCCACCAGCAGATCAACCAGAAATCAAATATATAGAACGCTACTGTATGCGTAAGTAAGCTCTTTGTATTCTCCTATGGCTATTTTCTAGCCAAGTATCAAAGCACACTACTATGCCAGATGAGATGACACTGAGTTAGTGCCTAATTGAAATCCAACCCCTACTAAATTTTCCCACTTCGGTCTTTGCTATGGATATGTGTGCCACTAAGAGCTAAACACAACGGTAGCAAGTCCCCCTGCTAATTCCTCACAAAATGGTACTAGATGCAAATTAAAATAAAAAAAGTAGAACGTTATTGTAGCCCTAAGAAGGGCTGTTGGGTTCTTTGAGAATCACTCCTGCCTAACAGTAAGCTAATAGAACACCCTAACGCTTTCCCTGACCAGCAGCAGCTCTCTCCCTAGCGGCATCCAGACACAGAATGATCCGAGCAGCGCGGGCAGCGGCTAGTCTATCCCAGGGTCACCTGATCTGGCCAGCCAACCACTGCTATCGACGTGTAAGGGTACCACGTCATGCTGGGTGGAGTGCAGAGTCTCCTGGCTTGTGATTGGCTCTGTTTCTGGCCGCCAAAAAGCAAAACGGCGGGAGCTGCCATTTTCTCGAGCGGGCGAAGTATTCGTCCGAGCAACGAGCAGTTTCGAGTACCCTAATGCTCGACCGAGCATCAAGCTCGGACGAGCATGTTCGCTCATCTCTAAACAACATACAAGCTGTTCACTTCAGAGATTGTGGTACCGTTATGGGCACAAACTTTACCCCAGGTCAACATTTCTGCAGATATGTATATGTTTGAATCAGTGTATTAGTAGCATTCATGTGTTTACTCTGTCCTATGAGAAGGCATACAAAGCCACTGAGAACTTTTAAAAAACAGACTATATCAGTGATGGCGAACCTTTTGGAGACAGAGTGCCAATATGACATTTTAAGTCAACTGTATGCCCCCCCCCCATCCCCCCCCTGAGGCCACCAATGCAGTTGAAAGAAGGAGAGCAGATTCAGACTCTTGTTGAAGCTTCTCTCCAGGGTCTCTCTGTAGAGGAAAAATGGTTGGTCCAGCAGGATGACCTACAAAGATATTACAGTTCTTTCAACACCTTCTCGACTTTCCCGCAGTTCCTAACAGCCAATGAAGTGTTGCTTTAAAATAGCCCTAAGAGCAGCATCTCTTAAGTTGCCTGGGACTTGGTGGATTTGGTCCTATTTGGTGAACCCTGTCCTGAGGGGATGGTCTGGTGTGCCCACAGAAATGGCTCCGAGTGCCTCCTCTGGCACCCGTGCCATAGGTTCGCCACCACTGGACTATATCATAACAGGACTGCTCAAAAGCAGATAAAAATGGAAACAAAAATGTAATCTGTTCAGTAAATTATGTGTTCTAAAAATCCACCAACCTAACAATTTCACCGTTTTTAGGTAATTATATTCCTGTACACAGTGTTCTCTATTTTAGGGTGTTTACTAAATAGGAATCAGTGAGTACAAAAAATAGCCTTGTGTTTGTTTTGGGGCTTCAGGAACCATAACATAGTTGCAGGTGGAATGAATCATTTCTTAGCTTCGTGAGCACCGCTCCTTGTTGCTTAGATTAAATATATTCTACTTAAGCAATACCAAGAAAACTTGACATAAGCTTTATGCAGATCAGGGTTTCTTTTCTGTACGCCAAATAAATATCAGAAGACATAGGACACTGTTCCATGACAGATGCACTTGAAGCCAATGTACTCTGGACAAGGTTATTAACTATATAATTAGGTAAAAAGTAACAATTACAGTGACATTGGAAGTTGAATACTGTGCCAAGAAACAAGCAAAGTCTTGTCTGCAGATGATATTATTTATTGTTTACTCAAATACCAAGAACAATCACAAAAGAACAAGTTATCGAGGTCAAGAAAGATTGCTGATAAAGCCCAAATACCTGTATATTCTTCAAATAACATTCAAATTTGTGTATAGTAAAGTAGAAAGATATGTTGAATTTTATATAAATAAAATGATCATTAGAATTTTTTATTTTTATTTTTAAGTCTTTTTTTTGTGGACTTATATTGATGGTAGAGCCATAAATAAGTTAGCAGTATAAGATCAATGGGTCCAACTCCTTTTACCTGGTCGGCAGCCATCTTGTTTTGAAGCTGTGGAGCTGAGCTTCTCTCTCCCTCTGCTCCCTGCAGTACCCCCCCCCCCCCCATGCATTCCAGGATGAGCTCACACTGATACACACTGACTTCCTGCAAGGAAACACCACCAGCAGCAAGAGAAGCGCTACAAACTGCAGGCAGAAAAGTTCTTTATCCAGGGAGGGGGATAAATCAGGGATTTAGCAGGGCTGACTGAGATGATGGATCTCATCATTTCATCTCTGATCTGTTTCATCTCTTCCTTTGTACGAGGTCAAATGAAAGTGTATACTGTATAAACCTTGTACCCTGATAATCTAACCACATTGTCAGCACACTGTATTACACAGTACTACAGGGATCTTAACCCCTTAAGGACCAGGCCCTTTTTCGTTTTTGCGTTTTTATTTTTCACTCCCCACCTTCAAAAATCTATAACTTTTTTATTTTTCCATGTACAGAGCTGTGTGATGGCTTATTTTCTGCGTAACAAATTGCACTTCATAGTAATGGTATTAAATATTCCATGCCGTGTACTGGGAAGCGGGAAAAAAATTCTAAATGCAGGGAAAATGATGAAAAAACACATTTGCGCCATTTCTTGTGGGCTTGGTTTTTACAGCTTTCACTGTGCACCCTAAATGACATGTCTATTTCATTCATTGGGTCAATACAATCACGGGGATACCAAATTTGTATAGGTTTTATAATGTTTTCATACATTTACAAAAATTAAAACCTCCTGTACAGAAAAAAAAATCTTCATTTTGCCATGTTCTTGAGCTAATAACTTTTTCATACTTTGGTGTATGGAGCTGTGGGTGGTGTCATTTTTTGCGACTTCTGATTACGTTCCATGCTTCTATTTTTAGGACTGTTCGACATTTTGATCACTTTTTATAGAATTTTTTCTATTTTTCAAAATGGCAAAAAAAATGCCATTTGCGACTTCGGGCCTATTTTCCGCTACGGGTTTAACGCAGTTAAAAACGGTTATTATATTTGATAGATCGGGCATTTTCGGACGCGGCGATACCTATTGTGTTTATGATTTTTACTGTTTATTATATTTTATCCAGTTCTAGGGAAAGGGGGTGATTTGAATTTTATGTTTTTTTTAATATAAATTTTTTTTTTACTTTTTTTAATTTATTGTTTTTACTATTTTACAGACTCCCTAGGGTACTTTAACCCTAGGTTGTCTGATTGATCCTACCATATACTGCCATACTACAGTATGGCAGTATATGGGGATTTTGCATACCATCTATTATAATGTGCAGATCGCACATTATAATAGATAGCCTCGATCATGACAGCCTGGGATCTTTGTGTGATCCCAGGCTGTCATGGCAACGGATCGCCGCTCCCCGGTGACGTCACGGGGAGTGACGATCGGAGCCAAGATGGCGGCGCCCACGCGCCGCCGGCTCTTTAATGCCGCCGGCAGCTTTGCCGGCGGCAATCAAAGGGTTAACACCCGCGATCGGTGCAAGCACCGATCGCGGGTGTTAGCGACGGGCGTTTGCTTCATTATGAAGCAAATGCCTGGTGAGTATGAAGAGGGCTCAGCCTGTGAGCCCTCTTCATACTCCCCCATGCGCAGTAAGACGTAAGGGTACGTCTTATTGCGCTATGGGGTTAATGTGCTTAGAGAGTCCCAGCCCACACTATGGGATTATCACTGAGCAATAGAAGCTAAAACAGCAATAAAACAGTGTAAAATTGTATCTTCTCAGTTTAAGGTCGGCAGCCATCTTGGCTGACACTGTGGAGCTGAGCTTTATTAACAAAAATACAGAATTTAACAGATATAATTCCATCCTGTCTCTATCAGTCCTGGTGTACACAGGGTCTTTATCCAGGAGGGAGGCTCAGATGTAACAGAGCTGACACTGTGTCATTGTGTGCTATATGTATCTCATCATCTCTCTTTTTCTATGTGCCAGATACTAGTAGAATTTTCAGAAGTTAAATAAAAGTGTAGATAAACCTGTAGCCTGATAATCTAAGCACATTATCGGCACACAGCATCTCACAGAACTAGAGGGATAATAAAGTGTCTGCTTAAAGAGTTTCCGCCCACATCCTGGATCTAAAACAGTAATAAAACTGAGTAAAATTTTAAAGTAAGGGGTTACAATCATCTTTATTGTGTTCACCTCACTAGGAAATTCACATTCTTTCATGAGTAAACCTCTTTAAGATAGCTGTGATTGATAGATGCCTCCTCCACATACCTCCCCTAATAGTTTTGTTTGTCCGGTTGTCAGGGGACTGATCATTAGATCTAGATCAGATCAGGACTTTCTAGATCAGGACTTGGAGATCTCATTAGAGGATTGTCTACCTTCTTCCCAGTGATTGATTTAGGCCTTTTTTTAACTAAGATGTATGCAACCAGCTGTTAAATTTTTTTGTACTTACTAAGTGTACTGGATTTCATGCTCTAATTTGTTAAAATCAATAAAAATTATTGAAACAGATATAAACCTTTTTGGAGCTTTCAAGACAGGAAAAGGGCAGCAGCACTCATCAAAACTCTTCTTTGTTCTAAACAACAGCTAAAAGACAGGGGGCACAGGACATGCACCGTTTTGCGCTTCTTCAAGTCATATATAAAATGCTTTCTTTGGAGCTTGCTAGCATTTTTTGGACTTCCATATTTTCTAATCTTTTACCCCTTGCAATTCTTCTGATCAATTATTTATCTCTTGATTCTGTACTGCATTGTCATCTTGGTTTTGACCCAATTTGTTCAACTGTTCTGTTGTGCTTGTTTGTCCTGTATTTGGCACCGGAAGGGAATGCCGCCCAGTTGTCACCTACCATTTAGGGTAGGATAGGCAAGCACACACCTGGCTGGGTCTAGTTTTATGAATTTCTGTCTCTCTGTCCTTCCTTTTCCATCTTGTTGTCCATTCCCAATCAGAAACATTACATGCAGGTCAGAAAATGGATAAGCAAACTATTTAAGTTTTCTTTCTCCATCATATGGAGTTTTTGGCCTATCACATTAACAGGAAAGCCACATTAATTAATTCTGAAGTCTTATAACTTTCTCTTTTAAATAAGTCTCTAAAAATCTGTGTCCACAGTGTATGAATGCTTTAGTTAAATCATCCTGGAGGACCCTCTCTCAGGATGAAGTCCTTGCTCGGGAATTGTGAAATTCACTTATTCACTATTCTTTCTTACTATTTCAGGAAATGGCAGGCGTTGTTTTCATAACATATGTATGTATCACTAATATATTCTCTGAATAATGATATTTGGCACCTCGTACTAGTTGTTTCATGCAATTGCAGTACTCCATGAAGTGCTGCTGCTGCTTCACAGGGGATGTCACGTTCCTTGTTCACATAGCCTGTTTAAAGTTGTGTCCCAATTAAGTGACATGACATGGGTTGCAATACCATGTACAGCCACTTTACAAAGTATGGTGCTATGCTTGATAGAATGTCAAAAAGCCACAGCACTTGTTATGGCTGGTAAAAAATATCTAGAGAAAGGTACTCCCCTAATAATGTGCCATTTGCCCTAACGGACCACATAGATGTCATTCTGCTGGAGCAGTCTTGTTACATCTCTTTCTAAGAGGAAATTGATGCTCTGCAGTTAAATGAAGCTGTGTTGCTAGATCCAGTTGACTGTTCTCAAGGGCAGCACATGTTCATTTCAGAGTCATGAATAAGTCTCATGTTGCTGATTTTATTGCATTATAAGCCGCCTGTCTGGCGTGAGGATGGCAGCTGCAGTTATGTGTATGAAATGACAAAGCTGGCCTGTATCCAGTGTAAGAGGATGCCGATAACATAGTAAATGTGCGGTCAGGCACTGGACGTACGTCCTGCCAGCATCATTGTGAACCAGTCTCTAATACAAAATGCATATCACTTATAAATCCAAATCATTTCTTTATTACTATTAACAACTGTAGTTTTATTAAAGGGGTATTCCCACAAAGATGTACAAAAAAACAAAATAACACATTCTCTAATTCACTGGTCACAAAAATACAGCATTCCACAGATATAATTTCAACTTGGCTACAAATTGGTGTACACAATTTCAGTTGCCCCTAGACACGTCCCTTTAACTTCTGACTTGGGGTCGGGGAAGCCATCTTGGATTTCTGTGTGACGGTCTTGGAGCTGAGTTTATCTCTCTCTGCTCCCTGCACTCTAGCCCTGCCCCACTGCAGTCCAGGACGGAGCTCACTCACTGATGCACATTGAAACACAGAATCTGTGTTCATGAGGCAGCAGCCTCCTCACGTCCCATTCATTATATGCGGCCACTCCTCAGCCCTCATTCATTATATGCGGTCCATTCTCATCCCCCATTCATTATATGCAGCCCCTCCTCACCCCCCATTCATTATATGTGGTCCCTTCTCATCACCCATGCATTATATTTGGACCATCCTCATCCCCCATTCATTACATTTGGACCATCATCATCCCCATTATATTGCTCTCTCCTCATTCTTAATAATAATAATAATAATAATAATAATACTTTATTATCCCAAAACGGGAACTTAAACGCAGACCCTCCTCATCCCCCATTCATTATATGTAGCCCCTTCCACACCCCCATTGATTATATGCAAACCCTCCAGACCCCCATTCATTATATGCAAATCCTCCTCATCCCCCAATACACTAGTAAACGTGACCAGTAAAAATAAAAAAGTATTACCTCAGTCCTCAGTTCAGGTCCAGGGCTTCCCCTCTGTTGTCTTTCTCCACCTGAAGGGCAGCCGAAAAGTGCAGAGATGCAGGCCGCTTCACGGCGTCAGCACCCAGCACGGCCAGGCTGCTGGGGGCGAAGATGTGGCCAGGAGTGGGCACACCCAGCAGCGGTGGGCCCGGAATTTGCCGGGTGCTGGTGCCGGCCCTGTATTGTATGCATATTTTTTTTTGTGATTCAGCAGTTAAATAAACTGAATTGTGCTATACAATTCTAAAAGTTTTAACTGTATGTTTCAATCTCTCTTTGTTGAGTAACCTTTTTGTCGGATCCTTCAGTAATAGCAATGTACTGTGTATATACCTTTAATTGTTTTGTTTTAAGTTTAATAAAGAAAGGGGCCGGCCTACCAAGGTGGGAGACTAGCGAAGAATTGTGGGAAGAAGAAGGAAGGAGTTAAGAGTCAGGGTCAGTCACAGTCTGCAGTCGGGTGAAGCAGTCTGGAGTTGCAGTCAGAGCATGTAGACTGAAGGAGTCTCTGAAACATGTCCTAGAGGAGACAGGCAGGAGGCCTGGGTCTCATAGGAAGCATAAAGGAGTTAAGCAGCACAGCAAGCAGAGGCTGTACCTGTAATAAGAGGAGTTCAATGCAGCTGAGGAACAAGCAGGAACCAGATTAGGGATGCAGGCCACCTTGATGAGCTATCCTCCTCAAAGTTCAAGTTCAAATGGAAGTGTACGAGTTGTTAATTTGGCGCCACCATCATTGCAAGGCAAGTGACTTACACCTCCTCCTCCATCCATCCCCCTGGGAGCCAGCCCTAGTCGGGAAGGGTTCATAACATCACCCTGACCTGCAGCACCTATCTCCCAGGGCTGAAGTCAGCAACCATTATCCCGACTGGCGTCACGAACATTTCCCTATAAGTCCTTTTCTTCACCCCCTTTTTCAAAGGGAAGTGTTCCCCGACAGTACCCTTGGCCTAAGGGGACAGGGCGCGACACAAGTGTCTCATGCAGCTAAACCCGTTCCCTACACTGTACTGATGAGATGCAAAAACATCAAACTAGTGATGGAGTGTTCAGCTCTTCTTAGTGAAGTGGACCATTTGACCTGAGTGAAGTTGGCCCCCCCACCTTGTTCAAATCAGACAAAAATGGTGTCAAACGTTTGTGCTACGTTTGTGCAGCAGAAATTTTTGTTTGTGCCGCTATCGTTTTTGAGATTTTAATGAATGTTTCCAGAGGTCATCAGAGGTCAACCAGCCCCCCCACATTGCCCAAATCAAACAAAACTGGTGCCGAACAATTCTGCTACGTTTGTGCTGGTTTGTGCTGCACAAATTTTTGTTTGTGCTGCTTTTGTTTTGAATATATGAACAAAAAATTAAAGTTCAAAAGTTCAAGCAGCCCCCCCACATTGACCGAATCAAACAAAACTGGTGTCAAATGTTAGTGCTATGTTTGTGCTAGTTTGTGCAGCAAAAATTTTTGTTTGTGCCGCTATTATTTTTAAGGTATGTTCAGGTATTTGAGGTGTTTAGGATGAACTGGTAAAAAACAAACCTAGTGACACTTCCCTGGTTTGATCACCAGGGGGAGCTAGCATACACATTGTACTTTGGAAGAAATGAACTCTAATGACCTTTGCAAAAAAGTATGAATATATTAAAAATGATAGCGGCACAAATGAAAATTTTTGCTGCACAAACCAGCACAAACGTAGCACTAACGTTTGACACCAGTTTTGTTTGATTCGGTTAATGTGGGGGGGCTGCTTGAACTTTTGAACTTTAATTTTTTGTTCATTTATTCAAAACAAAAGCAGCACAAACAAAAATTTGAGCAGCACAAACCAGCACAAACGTAGCAGAATTGTTCGGTCCCAGTTTTGTTTCATTTGGGCAATGTGGGGGGGCTGGTTGACCTCTGATGACCTCTGGAAACTTTCATTAAAATCTTAAAAACGATAGCGGCACAAACGAAAATTTCTGCTGCACAAACCAGCACAAACGTAGCACAAACATTTGACACCAATTTTGCTTGATTTGAACAAGGTGGGGGGGCCAACTTCACTCAGGTGTCCGTTTGTATCTATGAATCGTCTAAGTCCGGTGTTCTTAAGTAGGGGATCGCCTGTATATGGCATTTTTTGCACAGTATTCATTACAATAAGCCACTGGCTCATTGTAACAAAACTGCAGAAACCAGACAGCCTCAGGCTGTCATGGCAACCAATCACCCCCCCCCCCCCCCCCCCGATGAGGTTCGGGAGAGATGATCACAACATAGTTGGGGACGCCCACATGCCGCCATATTTTAAATGCCACCGGTGAAGCATCGGAGGGGTTAATACCTACGTTTGGTGCTAGTACCGATAGCCGTTATTAGCTGTGGGTGTTTGCAGCAAGTCTCACCACTATATAAAGAGGACTCAGCCCGTGAGCCATCTTCATATAGACTCTTCATGTACGGAGCTGAGCCTGAAGGAGTAAACCCAACCCCTAACCCAACCCTTGTTTATCATGATAAAAAGGGGCATGGATTTAGAAACTAAACAAGAATTCCCAGTAATATATTTCATAGTTTATACGGTTGAAAAAAGACACTTGTCCATCAAGTTCAACCAAGGAAGGGTAGGGATTGGATGAGTATTCACTGTATAGAGATAAATATTTGTTCACCTCCCTAAATTATAAACACATCACTGAAAGAATAGTAGGAGAGTATCGACTAATTAATGTAAAA
>WNYA01001409.1:0-19570 GCA_019512145.1 Engystomops pustulosus
GTATGTACACAGTGACTGCACCAGCAGCAGAATAGTGAGTGCAGCTCTGGGGTATAATACAGGATGTAACTCAGGATCAGTATGTACACAGTGACTGCACCAGCAGCAGAATAGTGAGTGCAGCTCGTCATGTATGTACACAGTGACTGCACCAGCAGCAGAATAGTGAGTGCAGCTCTGGGGTATAATACAGGATGTAACTCAGGATCAGTATGTACACAGTGACTGCACCAGCAGCAGAATAGTGAGTGCAGCTCAAGAAATCGCCAGGCCCGGATGGCTTAACATCTGAGTTTTATAAGACCTTTAAGGACGCCTTGGTTCCCCTCTTGACTGAGGTATTCAATGAGTGTCTTTCCTCGGGCGCTCTGCCGAAGTCAATGAGCAGGTCTGCCCTGATCATCCTGTCAAAGGGTAAGGACCGATCTCGTATTGAGAACTGGCGTCCCATAGCGCTTCTCAATACGGACAGAAAGGTTTTGGCAAAGGTGCTGTTTAATCGGCTGGTGCAGTTTGCGCCCCGGCTCCTTTCGGGGACCCAGCACTGCTCTGTTCCAGGCAGCAGTACATTTAGTGCTGTGCTTTGTGTCCGGGAGGCAGTGGAGCAGGGCAGGGCTGGTAACTGGAAGGGGTACTTGCTGTCCTTGGATCAGGCAAAAGCGTTTGATCGGGTTAACCACGAGTACCTCTGGTCTGTCCTTCTGAGGTATGGCCTGCCGGGGGAGTTTGTCAATTGGCTTAAGGTTTTGTACGCAGGGGCAGAGAGTTTCCCGCTTGTGAACGGTTGGATTGGCCGCTCTTTTGAGGTCGGGTCTGGTGTTCGCCAGGGTTGTCCTCTGAGCCCACTTTTATACGTGTTCGCGATTGACCCATTCCTTAGGAGGGTTGATCGTGGGCCGTTGGCGGGAGTCGGGATGGATCTGGCAGCACCGGAAGCCACTCTTAGAGTGGTAGCGTATGCCGATGATGTCACCGTTTTCGTGTCCTCGGGAGGGGAGGCGCAATGGGTGATGTCAGAGGTTGACCGCTACTCAGAGGCTTCTGGGTCCAAGATCAACCGGGATAAGTGTGAGAGTCTCTGGCTGGGAGAGGGGGATCCAGGGTTTGATCTCCCGGACACTCTTCCAGGGCCCCAGGACTCTGCCAAAGTTCTCGGCATCGAATTTGGCCAGGGGGATTACCCCATGCAAAACTGGGACGGCAGGCTTAAGATCGCCGCTCAGAGGGTGGACCAGTGGAAGGGTTGGTCTTTGACCCTCAGAGAAAGGGTTCACCTGATTAAAACTTACCTGCTCCAGTTGCTGATATATCTGGGCAGTGTGTGCATGTTGCCAGAACCCCTCTGGACTCGGGTCTACAGTCTGTTCTTCCAGCTGTTATGGGGGAATAGGCTGAACCTAATCAAGAGGGAGGTTACTTACCGCACGAGGAGACAAGGAGGGTTGTGTATGGTCAACCCTGTGGTGTTCCTAGTGAATACCTTTCTTAAGATCAATGTAGCAAACCTCTGGAAAGAGAGGGCTCCTCCGTGGGTATACTCCTGCAGGGGATGGGCTCCTCCGTGGGTATACTCCTGTAGGGGATGGGCTCCTCCGTGGGTATACTCCTGCAGGGGATGGGCTCCTCCGTGGGTATACTCCTGCAGGGGATGGTTTCGGCCTTTCTTCCAGGAATGGGAGACAGGAGGGCAAGTGAAGGATCTTCGTACACCGCATGGGCATCTTCCGGCTTACGCTACCCCGGTTCTGAAGGTGATTCGCCGGTGGGGTCTGGGAATGTGGGAGATCAGGACCATGTCGAGGAAACTCCTTGACAAAAGGGTTCTGTTGACCCATTTCCAGAAGCCTCTGGCCCTCAGGGATTGCCCAAGTCAGGATCTGGGGGTGGGTTTGAGTTTATTGAATTCCATCAGGATCCCCTTGAAGTTTTAGGACGTGACTTGGCGCTGCTTCCATGGAAAGCTGTGTGTGAGGGACAATCTGAAGTGTAGGAGCTCTGAGGAAAGGGGTTGTCCCCGGGAGGAGTGCGGTGGCCTGCTGGAGAGCATGGACCACTTCCTGCTTCAGTGCCCCTTTAACACAGAGGTGTACAACCGGGTGGGCGCTTCCATCCATTGGCCTGGGTTGGCCGGTCTCTCCTATGCGGAGTGGGCCTATGGAGCATTCAGAGGCCTGGGTGGCCGGGACCGCTGCACGTTATTCCTAGTGAGTCTAGTGGTCAGGTACCACACGTGGAACGCACAGTGTTTAGTTTCGACGCAGCGTAAAATCCTCCCGGTGGATGAGGTGGTTAGGAACATTCTGGGTGACCTGGTGAAGGTGCGCTCTCTGGAGTATGAGAGGCTGGGCACGGGGAGGGCCTCTCTCCTTAGTGCCCCTTAGTCTGTCCTCTCCCCCCTGGTGAAGGTGCGCTCTCTGGAGTATGAGAGGCTGGGCACGGGGAGGGCCTCTCTCCTTAGTGCCCCTTAGTCTGTCCTCTCCCCCCTGGTGAAGGTGCGCTCTCTGGAGTATGAGAGGCTGGGCACGGGGAGGGCCTCTCTCCTTAGTGCCCCTTAGTCTGAGATTCTCAATTAAGGACAGAAAGGTTTGGCAAAGGTTTGCTGTTAAATCGGTGGTGCAGTTTGCACCACAGGCTCACTTTCGGGGGGACCCACACTGTCTCTGTTCCACCCCAGTCATTTAGTGCTGTCTTTGGGTCCGGAGGCAGTGGACAGGGCAGGCTTGAACTGGAAGGGTGTACTTGCTGTCCGTGGATCAGCAAAAGCTTTGATCGGTTACCACGAGTACTCTGGTCTTTCCTTCTGAGGTGTGCCGCGGGGAGTTTGTCAATTGGCTGAAAGTTTTTGTACGCAGGGCAGAGGTTTCCTCCCGCTTGTGAACGTTGGATTGGCCCTCTTTTATGAGTCGGGTCTGTTGTCTGCCAGGGTTTGTCCTCTGAGCCCCTATGTACCGTGTTCGCGATTGACCGCATTCCTTAGGAGTGGTTGACGTGGGGCCGTGGGTTGGAGTGTGATTACGGCAGACACGGAAGCCACCTGGAAAACTTAGAGTGGTTAGCGTAGCCGATACGTACACTCCGTTTTCGTGCCCTCGGGAGGGAGGCGCAAGTGGATGTATGTCAGAGTGTTGTACCGCTACTCAGAGGTTCCTGGGTCCAAATCACCGGATAAGTGTGCTGAGAATCTTTGGCTTTGGAGAGGGGGGTCCAGTCTTGAACTCCCCGGAACTCTTTCCAGGGCCCAGGACTCCTGCCAAGTTCTCGCATTCTCGAATGGCCAGGGGATTTACCCAGGCAAAAGCAACTGCGTGAATGGCAGGCTTAAGATCGCCGCCCAGAAGGTGGGACACGTTGGAGGGTGTGTCTTTGACCCTCAGGGAAAGGGTTTACACAGCTGACAACAACTTACCTGTCTGCCCTTGCATATATCTGGGCATGGGCATGTTGCCAGCAACCCCTCTGGACTTCGGGTTCTACATCTTTCTTCCAGCTGTTTGGGGTGAATCTCTGACCCCGTTAGCAATAGGGAGGTTACTTCCTACCGCACGAGGAGACATTATTGGTGTGTTATGGTCGAACCTTGGTGTTCCTAGTGAATACCTTTCTTATAGATTCAAGTAGCAAACCTCTGGGAAAGAGAGGGCTCGCGCCGTGGCAACTCCGCTTCAGGGTATTGCCCTGCCTCCGTGGGTATACTCCTGTAGGGGATGGGCTCCTCCGTGGGTATACTCCTGCAGGGGATGGGCTCCTCCGTGGGTATACTCCTGTAGGGGATGGGCTCCTCCGTGGGTATACTCCTGCAGGGGATGGGCTCCTCCGTGGGTATACTCCTGTAGGGGATGGGCTCCTCCGTGGGTATACTCCTGCAGGGGATGGTTTCGGCCTTTCTTCCAGGAATGGGAGACAGGAGGGCGAGTGAAGGATCTTCGCACACCGCATGGGCATCTTCCGGCTTACGCTACCCCGGTTCTGAAGGTGATTCGCCGGTGGGGTCTGGGAATGTGGGAGATCAGGACCATGTCGAGGAAAGTCCTTGACAAAAGGGTTCTGTTTGCCCGTTTCCAGAAGCCTCTGGCCCTCAGGGATTGCCCAAGTCGGGATCTGGGGGTGGGTTTGAGTTTATTGAATTCCATCAGGATCCCCTTGAAGTTTCGGGACTTGGCGCTGCTTCCATGGAAAGCTGTGTGTGAGGGACAATCTGAAGTATCGTGAGCCGCGAGGCGTCGGGTCGACCAGTGATTATTACTCGTTTGTAGTGATTTATGTTAAGTTTTATACTTTCATATAAAATAAGAGAGTTACAGGAGAAGTATATTTCGGATGATGGGTCCATGACCTCTCGTTGTCCCGTGTCTTGTCGGTCATGTGATAATTAGCGCCTCGCTGTGGTTAAAAATAACGGCGATTGGGTGGGGGGGGGGGGGGCACCTGATGCTCAGACATGCAGATAATAACACGAGACCCATATGGACCCTGATGTGATGAGTGCTTTCCTCTACACACAGCGCCCCCCTCCTCGCAGGTTGTCTGTGGTACTGCAGGTTGGTTGCTGGGTCTCTGTACTGTGAGAATGTTCTGTACTTTCTCGCAGACGCTGAGTCACGGATATATTTGGAGAGTGGATACGATGTTCTCTCCCGTTGTTTCACCTCATTCCCGGAATACCTGAAGCATCACTCTGACCCCGGGCATCGAGGAGTTAAGTCAAATAATACTTACACAGGGTTATACTTCTGTTTTTAGGATTTTTTCTCTTGCATGTCTGACATTCCTGCTTCCCTATCACATTCCAGGGGAGCCGGAAAGTTCTATGTAGAGAGACTGCAGTCACTATAAGGCCACATTCACACAAACGTTGCCCGCTGTACTGTAGCATGCAGGGCACATGTCGGCGCCCGGGAGAGGAGGAGGAGGTGAGCGCTACTGCTCCTCCCGCCCCTCTCCATAGCGATATATATGCCACACGGCGCCGTATGCCAAGATAAGATATGACATGTCCTATCTTTTCACTTCTACGGAGTGCCCATTGCCGGCCTATGGGGGACGTATATACATCCCCTGTACGGCCGTGTGAATGAGGCCTAAGACGGTATTATCCAGTCACTATATGGTGGTATTCTATGGATAATACCACCTTACACAGGCCAGTCACTATGTGGCAGTATTATCGAGTCACTATTTGGTGGTATTATCCAGGCACTATATGGCGATATTCCTAGGCCTGTGTATGGCGGTATTTTCCAGTCACTATATGGTGGTATTCTTAGGCCTGTGTATGGCGGTATTTTCCAGTCACTATATGGTGGTATTCTTAGGCCTGTGTATGGCGATATTCCTAGGCCTATATGGTGATATTCTTTGGATAATACCACAATACACAGGCCAAAGAATACCCCCATATAGTGACTGGATAATACCACCTTACACAGACCAGTCACTATATGGCAGTATTATCCAGTCACTATATGGTGATATTCTTAGGCCTGTGTATGGCAGTATTATCCAGTCACTGTATGGTGATATTCTTAGGCCTGTGTATGGCAGTATTATCCAGTCACTGTATGGTGATATTCTAGGCCTGTGTATGCAGTGTATCCAGTCCACTATATGGTGATATTCTTTATGCCTTTGTAATGTCGTCTTATCCCGTCACTATAAGGGCGGTAATTATCCAGTCACGTGTAGGGTTATAATTCTTAGGCCTGTGTATGGCAGGATTATCCAGTCACTGTAGGTGATATGCTTAGCCTGTGGTATGTTCGGTATTATCCAGTCAACGTATTGGGGTATTATCCAGTCACTTAATGTGATATTCTTTAGGGCCTTTGTATGTCGGTATTACCATCAACTATCAGGGCGGTATTATCCAGTCACTATATGGTGATCTTAGTCCTGGGTTGGAGGCGAGGTAATGGTGTTCCAGTCACTGTATGGTGGATATTCTTAGGAGGGCCTGGTATGTCGTATGATCCAGTCACTAAGATGGCAGGTATTACCAGTCACTATATGGTGATATTCTTAGGCCTGTTTATGGCGGTACTATCCAGTCACTATAACGCGTATTATCCAGTCCTGTATGGTGATATTCTTGGGCCTGTTGTATGGCAGTATTAATCCAGTCATATATGGTGGATATTCTATACCTGTGTAGGCAGTATTATTCCATTCACTGTATGGTGATATTCTTAAGGCCTGTGTATGGCATATTATCCAGCTCCACTGTAGTGTGATATTCCTAGGCCTGTGATGGCGGTATATATCCAGGTCACTGTATGGTGATATTCTTATGCCGTGTATGTCGGTATTATATCCATCATCTATAATGGCGGTATATCCATCACTGTATGGTGATTCTTAGGCCCTGTGTATGCATTATTATCCATTCACTAAATGGTGATTTCTTAGGCCTGTGTATGTCGGGTATTATCCAGAGTCACTATATTGCGGTATTATCAGTCACTGGTATGTGATATTCTTAGTCCTGTGTATGGCGGTACTATCCATTCGCCTATATGGCGGATTATCCAGTCACGATGGTGGATATTCTTGGCCTGTGTATGGCAGTATTATCCAGTTCACTAATTGTGATAATTCTTAGGCCTGTGTATGGCAGGTATTATCCATCACTATATGGTGATATTCTTAGGCCTTGTGTATGTCAGTATTATCCAGTCACTATATGTGATATTCTTATGCCTGTGTATGGCAGTCTTAGCCAGTCACGGTATGGTGATATTCTTAGGCTGTGTTTCGGTATTATCCAGTCCTAAGGCGGTATTATCCAGTCACGGTAAATTGTATATTCTTAGGGCTGTGTAGTCCGGTATTAATCCTTACTATTATGTCGTATTATCCCGTCACTGTATTGCGATATTTTAGCTGTGTATGTCCGGTATTATCCCTCACTATGTGCGGTATTATCCATTCACTATGTGGCGTTAATTATCCCGTCACTATAATGGTTACTCTTAGAGAGACCCAGAAAACACCGTCCTATCTATATAACGTGCACCTTTTTGTCCAAGTCATGATGCAGCCGTGCGCTGCCGTTCTTGGCGGACAGGACGATGTCATCCAAACTTGTGGTTTTCTTTGAAATGGAGATCCAGTAATCGGTGAAGAATCATTGGATTTCCAGTCAGACTGGTCACACGTGTGCCAGACATCTCCCCCTGAACCTCCAGGAAGGGAGAATTCTGGTTCTAGGGGAAAGAATAGTGGCGTTCCACATGACACTTCCCTGTGTGGGGCTCATTAGGGACGCACAGGACACATGTCAGGCCTTGGCATTGCTAACAACCCTGATAGAAGGACAGGAGGACGCCAGTTCTTTCCAGGTCTTATAATCCTCACAAAGTTTTATGCCTGGTTTCGAGGTGAAAACATAACCCCAATCACAATCATCCTCTCACTCACAACCCTCCACCTCACCCAAAAAAAAAATGAAAGCTGCAAGCCGATTGTTGTAAATGAAACACCAAAATGGAGGCAACCAGCTTTATACATGGAAGCCCGATACCACCTCAAGAGTCTATCTTTGATTTTTTGTGGCTCGAAAAAAAAACTGAAAGCGGTATTGCATTGGTTATGCCACCGCCTGATCATATGCACTCCTAGTGAAAACGCCCAGGTCGTTCAATGTAGCAAACGCTGCCTGTTTTTGGGTTGTTCCTCCTGCGGCATTTAAACCATTGAATTTATTATTATTTTACTCTTCATACCTGATTATCCCATAAGCTCCGACCTATCCTTATTTACATTCTCAATTAAGTTTAGAGCTCCCCCCTGCTCACTTAAGACCACCCTCAATACGGTGTAATTTGCATAGGCTCTACTCCCGTGAGCTTTTTGGTAGCAGCAAGATCTGTGAAATGGAAGCTTCTTCTCCAATGCCACGGAGGGGGGGGGGGGATGTGGGTGCGTGTCCTCACACTGCTGTGCTCTGTGAATCCTTCCCCTCCCTGTCCTCCCTCCTCCGTGGGGTTACAGTGGCCGTGGAAAAGCTAGATGCAGCTGGACCTGTTTCGAGATAGGAGGGTCTTTTATGCATTTCAGTTCAAAGTGCACACAGCAGTGTGAGGACCGCCCCTTCCCCTCATTACATCCTGAAATAAAAAGTCCTATTCCTTCCCAATCCTGCCTTCTACTAACATATACACAAAGAGATACTATAACATCTCATCCAGCAACAATCCCCAACAGTAGCTGCATGCGAGCACAGAGTATAGCATTGTTGAGAAGCCCCCAGTGTAATCCTGGATTCTAATACCATATTGCACACCTGCTGCTCTAACTACATACTGAATTCTGATTACATACCACTGCACTGGCTGCAGAGGCACATAGAGCACAGCAGTGTGAGGTCTTATTACACATCCTCTCCCAGGGACAATACATAACACTGGCTGAGGAGGGGCACGAGCACAGCATTGACGTCTGATTACACATCTCTCCAGGGACAATACATAAGCCTGGCTCGAGAGCACCAGAGCACAGTAGTGTGAGGTCTGATTACACATCTCTCCAGGGACACTACATAACACTTGCTTTGCTGAAGCACAGAGCACAGCAGTGTGAGGTGGTGATTACCATCTCTTCGCTCCCTGGACCATACATACCCCTGCTGCAGAGAGCACAGAGCACCGCAGTGTGAGGTCCTGATTACACAATCTCTGCAGGAACAACACTAACACTGGCTGCAGGAGCCAGAAGCACAGCATTGTGAGCTCTGAATAACAGCATCTCTCATGGACAATATACATAACACTGGCTGCAGGAGAGCACAGAGCACGCAGTGGTGAGCCTCTGATTACACATCTCTCCAGGGACAATACATAACACTGGCGCCGAGTCACCTGATCACAGCAGTGGAGCTCTGATTACACACCTCTCCATACAATACTAACACTGGCTGCAGAATCACCGAGCACAGCAGTGTGAGCTCTGATTACACACTCTCCAGGATGGTACATAACACTGGCTGCAGAGAGCCCAACACAGCATGGAAGACACATCCTGGATTATAATTTCCATAATTTCACATTCCCGTGCTGCTACCTTAACTCAATACATCAGTTTTCTCCAGGGACAACACATAACACCCTGGTCTGGCCGTCCTCCTGGTCATCACCTCTGTGGGTTAATGCAGTTGGGGGAAGGTTTTCGCCGCTCTCTCTCCCCTCTCTCTGCAGCGCCCTGTGTGTTTGTCAGATGCTGAGACGAAAGCCTCTTTATTACGGGCTTCTATACTGCCGCCGATCAATGCTCTATAAGGTGGGAGCAGATATGTCACTGAATAAAACCGTTCCGAGGCGGAGACCTCGTGATGACAGCGCCGCAGTATCCGCTTGTGCGTGGTCTGGCGATTCCATCACACAATGGGTTACAGCTCCCCTCATAGACTGGGGGGGGGGGGGGGGGAAATCGCTACAACACAACATGAGGGGGGTTTCATCCCCGCGAGACCTCTTCCGTACCAGAATCCGCACTAGAGAGATGCACAGAGCACAGCAGTGGAGGCCTGCCCCAAGTTTACGCCTTTTAATCCTCAGAAAGCGTAAAGTCACAGCCAGTGTAATACAATTCTCTTATTGACTAGTCTTTACAGTCGTCCCCCGACCCATGGAACATTCTCTGTACAGAATTATCTAAAGTCAAAAACTGTAAACAAAAAGACTGGAAGATTTAAAGGGTGGTCCTAATGTCACATGATGACTCTGCTTTCAGTCAGTGAATGAAAAACAAACACTTCTTATTTACATGCAGGGATAGAAACCGATTGTGATAACGTATAACTTTCTCACAGCTGAGGGTTCACAGTAGTATCCATAAAGACAAACCCTCAGTCAAATAATATGTAGCAACTGACTTCGTTACAATGTTTCGTCTAGGACGGCTGTGACCTCATAGACCTCACGATTGCCCGCCTGATACATTGTAAACGACCTGTAGAACGGTTTATTATGTTCCATCGTTTTCACATCGTTGAAAGTAAACCCTGCGTTTCATTCACTGACAAAGAGGAAATTTTGAAAAATGACAAAAAGTTCCACAAAAGTGTCAAACTTTTCCGCCTAAATTATGTAAGGCGGCACTAAAGGGACTACCTCCTACTGTAAGAAGTGACATAAAAAATTTAAAAAAGCATAAAATTGTTACAAAGGCAAACCGGGAAGTTCCCCCTCCTTGGTCGGTCCACAGCGGGGCGCACGTTGTGCAGGTCGCAGCTCTCGGTTTGTTGCAGTTGCGTAGCTTAGTAGATCCAGTTCTTGCGTTGTGCAAACAGATAGGTCCCTTAAAGGCGCCGCGCGGGCGGACGTAAAACGCAACGTCCCTTGTCATCCGCCTCCATCGGAGCTCCGCCCGCGTCCGTCAGAAACCCTGCGCGGCTCTATAATCACCTTCCTCTCTTATAGACGTCCCGGGACAGCGGTAACATAAGGGTTAATTTAGACAAAAACGGCCCCCCCCCCCGGGAGAATCAATGCGGGGACCGGTGTGGTTGACGTGACTGGGAGGTGGCGCCCAGAGAATCCCCAATCGCTGTTTGTTTTTTTTTCTTTGTTCTGTCATCTGGGAGGCATAAAAAAACTAATAATATAATAAAAACTGTTGAAAAAAAAAAAATCTAAATCCCTTTAATCTCAAATCCCTTAAGAGACCATCTGTCCACTTATCGCAATGCAGTTAGAATTTTTCCTCTAGCCCCCACCGTTCCCCGAGATCCGCGATTCTATTTTGTGCACCACACATGCCTCTCTACGTCTTGTGGAGGTTCGCGGCTTCCTGCTCCCCGCCCACCTGACCTACTTAGCGTGTTTTGTTGTGCAAAAACTAACAGCAAACCCGATTCTCGGATGGTAAGGCTAGAGAAAATTCCAATTGCGCCGTATTGTGTGAAGGGGACTATCACACGACGCTTTTATATTGTGATTTTAATTGTACTATTATTATTGTATACCATCCAGGCAGGAGGTTATGTTCCCGGGGCTTAAAGCCCAATATATGCGGTAATAAGCTCCTCTCTGTAGGACGTTTAGAACGCGTTGCATCCGGTCCCCAGTGGCATGATGGGTATTTCCCACAAAGCCACTAGGGGCCCTAACACTGGGCACAGGGGGGGGGGGGGTGTAAAGTCATGCAATAATAACTCAATTTTGTTGTTTAATCGGTAATAACTAATCGGTCTGAATCCTGGCGACACTTGTGATCATCAAGGTTTGTTTGCCCCCTGCAGGAGAAATAAACGTATGGACAGAGTCAATTTCTCACAAACCCCTTCGGGCTATAAAGCATACCCCCTTTCTCATCTCAATATGGGGGTCCTGGCCCGTTGCCCCCGTACACCCCCCGGGGTATTTTAGGCCCCTATTTTTGTGACTGGGCATATTGCAGGTTGAGTATATAAGTAATTGGATTCCTCCGGAGAGCGCAGCGAGAGGCTCTCGATTGTCCGTGGGCGCCGGAGACTCAAGAGCTTCCTCTCCACACACGGTCAGGCCGCCGAAGAGAGAGACGGATATTTGAGGATTCCCGTGCACGGGGTCCGCTGGGTTGTGTGGGCCCAGTCGGAGACTTCTGCCTTAACCCTGTGTGCACTATTTTATATCAACCCCCCACCAGTCCTCCTGTGACCCTCGCCCATGGACATCGGAACCCCTGATTGGATTAGAGGGGGTCTCCCAACACCAACCCCACCCCTCAAAGCAACCTTTAGATTCTTCAAGTTGGCGTGTAACTACCCTGCTGTGCTCTGAGCTTCCCTCACAGTCCTTTCCCTGAGTGTTCCAAGTGGGATACTAAAGCATTCACAGAAGAGAAGTGGGGGAGGGGCCTTACAGTATATCACTGCAGAGAGCTCAGAGCACAGCAGTGTGAGGATCACGCCACCCAGTCTCCCTCCTTTTCACCCCGCTGCCTTCAGTTCGGCCATTTGCCCAACAGCTCTTCACCAAGTCCCATGTGGACTCCAGCTTCTCCTAGCCGATTCCTGATTCGTCTGCTCGGTTTCTGCCCTCGGGGGGGGGCTGCTGTAGCGAGGTGACAGCGGCCATCCGGGGGAAACCAGTCCAAGTTTCTTCTCTGAGAAAGATCAAGAAAGGAATTACATCCCAACGCAGACGTGTCGCGGTCACTGGCGCCGTCCAAGAGAGGATCTCCATAGAGGCCGAGGGTAAGTGAACATGTTGGCGATCTCCCCTGCATCTCTCCACGACGGGGGAAGTATTACAACCGCAACAAAAGCCTTCTACACTACAGCACCGACCTACGACTCCACCTGACCCCGTGACCCCTGACCTCTATGTAATTACTGTATCCGCACGACTTCGACCGACTAGTCCTGCCCTGTACCCTGCCCTAACAGCACAGCCATTATATGCCCCGTGCCTCATACAGTGCGCGGCCACCGCTAGAGTCAATTGGCATGAGCCCACAGCGGGGTACAGAAATATATATATATATATCACTTAACACAAACAACGGAATCTGGAGACAACATTATGAGACCAAAGAATTATAACTTATCATCTCCCAGATCTGCACTCACCTATTCTTGCTGCTGGTGCAGTCCACACTGTGTCTACATGACTTACTGGATCCTGTACTGATCCTGAGTTACTCCTGTATTATACGCCCAGAGCTGCACGTCACTATTCTGCTGCTGGTGCGGGCAGTCACGTACATCAAGACATTACTTATCCTGTACTGATCCTGAGTTACAATCCTGTATTAACCCCAGATCTGCACTCACTATTCTGCTGCTGGTGCAGTCACTGTAACACACATGACATTACTTATCTGTACTGATCCTTAGTACATCCCTGTATTATACCCAAGCTGCCTCACTATTCTGCTGCTGGTCGTCAGTCCTCGGTGTACCTACATGACATTAACTTATCCTGTCTATCCTGATTATGGGCATCCTGTATTATAACCCCAGACATCTGCACTCACTATTCTGCTGCTGTGCAGTCACTTTTAACATACATGAACATTACTTAGCCTGTACTGATCGTGCGGTACATCCATGTATTTTATACCCCAAGAGCTTCTCTCACTATTCTTCTGCTGGTGCACGTCCACTGTGTACATACCTGACTTACTTTATCCGTACTGCTCCTGGTACACCTGTAGTATAACCGAGCCTGCACTCACTCTTCTGCTGCTGGTGCAGTCACTGTGTACTACTGACATACTTCTCCTGGTACTAATGTTGTGGTCCTTAGTTACATCCTGTATTATACCCCAGAGCGGCACTCACTATCTGCTGCTGGTGCCGTCACTGTGTCCATACATGACATTACTTATCCTGTACTGATCCTGAGTTCCATCTCCCGTACTAATACCCCAGAGCTGCACCACTATTTCTGCCTGCTTGTTGCAGTCACCTGTGTACATACATGGACATTACTTATCCTGTACTGATCCTTAGTTACATCTGTTTAACTCTCAAGCTGCACTCACTATTCTGACTGCTGGTGCAGTCACGTGTACATACATGACATTACTTATCCTGTACTAATCCTGAGTTGTTACATCCTGTATTATCCCCCAGAGCTGCACTCATATCTGCTGCTGGTGCAGTCACTGTACATACAGCATTACTGTATCCTGTACTGATCCTGGAGTTACAATCCTGATTATACTCCAGAGCGCACTCACTATTCTGCTTCTGGGAGTCACTGTTTACATAGATACTTACTTATCCTGTACTGATCCTGATTTACATCCTGTCTTTACCCCATAGCTGCACTCACTATTCGGCTCGCTGGTGCAGTCCTGTGTACATACATGACATTACTTATCCTGTACTGACCTTAGTTACATCCCTGTTTATACTCCATAGCTGCAACTCACTATTCGGCGCGGGTGCAGTCAACTGTGTACTCATGACATTACTTATCCTGTCCTGATCCTGAGTTACATGCTGTATTATCCCCAGAGCTGCACTCACTATTCTTCTGCGGTGTCAGTCACTGTGTACAGACTGACATTACTTATCCTGTACTGATCCTGAGTTACTAACCTCCTGTATTATACTCCAGAGCTTGCACTCACTATTCTGCTGCTGCTGCTGGTACATGCCCTGGGTGACCCGGCGGTTCCTTTGCCCCGGGATGTTGGGTGGTGCCAGTAGATAGAGGAGGTTTGGGTGATGTGGATCCTCGCCACGGCAGGGGGGGTAGATACACTGTGTGGTCGGGTTTATCAGTGACGTCTGCAGGGTCAGGTGAGTTTGCAGCGCCAAAAGTTGACCTGTGGCTCGGCCGTTGCTGGCACGTGCGCTGATCGTGTGCCCCGCGATGACCTCTTTATGAGCCATTACCCGGTGACCTCTGATCGTAGGATTTCCCAAAACGCTGCGTGAGAGGATCATATAATTCATACGTCCCCCGCCTATACCCTAACTGCGTCACAGGACACGGGCGCCTGAACTAGAAAGTGAGTGTCACTTAAACTTCATGATATACTTCCTATATATCCGGACCTACTATTGCGGCTCCCAGAAGCATTTCTGGTAATAACATTATATTAGGGAATTGCTACTTGGCCAATTTCCACACATTTTCGTTCTCAAAAAACTGAAAAATTAATTGTCACTTTAACATCCTTAATACTTTCCTATATATTTGGACCTCTAGGTTGGCTTTCCAGGATCGATTCTGGTAAACCAGTATATTACGGGAATTGTTACTTAGCAAGACCATAACATTTTTCTGTAAAGAACCCGAAAAAGCAGTCACACCTTTAACTGCTGATAGCGTCCCTATTATCTGACCACTATGCGGCGGGCGGCTTCCCAAAGCATTTTGGTATAACAATATTGGGAATTGTTACTTATGGCAACTTCCTCACATTTTCTGCAAAAAAAAGAAAAAGAAAAAGTATATTGTCACTTTCCACATCATATATTTGGACCTCAATGATGGCTGCCAGGACGACGTTGGTAATAAAACATTATATTCGGATTGTACTTTAGGCATTCCCTAAGCAGAGTCCCACTGTAATACACTAGATTCTATACTTTCCTATGGATTTATCTAGGTCCCTAAGCAGGGAGGGCCGCGGTGCACCTACTGTTTAACCAACCTTGGACCCATCTCCAAAAACAAGTCGATCCGACCAAACGCCAATTAAGTCGTAAATTAAGCGCCACAATTATAACGAATGAGTAAAAGTTATTAAAAGTGAAATTTAGTAATTGCCGACGTAGGGAAATTACCATTACCGGCTGCTTTAATTTTTCTGGAAACAGGTTGGGGGGGGGGGGTGCCGGGGCTTTTTGGTTGTTTGGTGGGTTTTGTCCTGTGGGGGGGGGGGGACGCATCATAAGTGGATGACTCATCATAACCATGAGAGTCGGACGTGGAAGATAATTAAACCGCGAAGATCTGGCGTCTCATATGTCTCCCTCCCACACGCCGCAAATTATAGAGAAATACATTAGCGCCTTATGAGATCCTCAATCTGGGTCCGCGCTTCTGCAAGTCCTCCTCAAACTGGGTCAGTACAATCCCTAAAAATAACCCCGTGTCTGCAATTACACCGTTGGAATTTCATAATTAGGAGTTTTTCGTGTCGTCAGTCGAACAATTTTACTCCAAAGTTTTGGAGTGAACGTGTAAACTTTGTGGGGGGGGGTCCCCCCCCAAGTGTCGGATCGGCACTGGGCTGGGATCAGAACCGGAAGAGCTGCGGGGGGGGGTTTGGGGGGGGGGGGGGGGAGGATATGACCTTACTAGATATGAGTTACTGTTAACCGTACAATCATCTTGGCCACAAAGCTCTCGGGCCCCGTGTACTCGGTGGGGTCCTTCACCTTCACCAGGACGATGAAGTACAGGTAATGCCACATGCAGTGCTCAGACATGATGTGCTCCTCGAAGGACACCGTCTTGTTGTCAAACTTGTCTCTCTCCAGACCTGCAAGAGGAAGAAGAGGGGAAGGAGAGGGGGAGGAGAGGGGGAGGAGAGGGGGAGGAGAGGGGGAGGGAGAGGGGAGGAGAGGGGAAGGAGATGAAGGCGAGTTAAGAAAGGGGGAGGAGACTTGTCATGTCGCTGGGGCAGAAGAGGGGGATTATGAGGGGACATGACACTCACCGGCCACTTTATTAGGTACACCTGTCAAACTGCTCGTTAACACTTAATTTCTAACCAGCCAATCATATGGCGGCAACTCAGTGCATTTAGGCATGTAGACATGGTCAAGACAATCTCCTGCAGTTCACACCGAGCATCAGTATGGGGAAGAAAGGTGATTTGTGGCCTTTGAACGTGGCATGGTTGTTGGTGCCAGAAGGGCTGGTCTGAGTGTTTCAGAAACTGCTGATCTACTGGGATTTTCACGCACAACCATCTCTAGGGTTTACAGAGAATGGTCCGAAAAAGAAAAATATCCAGTGAGCGGCAGTTCTGTGGGCGGAAATACCTTGTTGATGCCAGAGCATCTTTGGGATGTGGTGGAACGGGAGATTCGCATCATGGATGTGCAGCCGACAAATCTGCGGCAACTGTGTGATGCCATCATGTCAATATGGAGCAAAATCTCTGAGGAGCTTCCAGCACCTTGTTGTATCTATGCCACGAAGAATTGAGGCAGTTCTGAAGGCAAAAGGGGGTCCAACCCGTTACTAGCATGGTGGACCTAATAAAGTGGCCAGTGAGTGTATTTTGTATATAGTGTGGTCTGGGATATAGTGTTAGGTTGGGAGGGGGGTGATGGTGGTGGGATTTTGGAACTGACATTTGACACTGGATTGGACACTGGTCTGGACTTCTTAATACAAACTTTGGACATTAGACCAGTGTCTGAGGGAGGGAGTGGGCATGGGATTCAGTTTAGTGTAGGGTGCATTTTGTTTAAAAAATTTTTTTTAATTTTTAGGATTTTTTATTATAATTTTTGTTTTACTTTTTTAGTTTTCTTTTTACTATTTTTCAGACTCCCTAGGGTACTTTAACCCTAGGTTGTCTGATCAATCCTATCATATACTGCCATGCTACAGTATGGCGGTATATGGGGATTTTCCTCCTCATTCATTACAATGTGCTGATAGCGTCAGACCACCGCATTCCTTTTGAAGCCGGCGGCAGCTTTGCCTGCGCCGATCACCGGGATTATTTGCAATATGCAGCAAAGACTTACCGGCTATGGAGAGGGCTCAGCCCGTGAGCCCTCTCCATGCACCAGGAACCGTCGCGCACCGTGAATACACAGCGGGCGGTCGTGAACCAGTTAACTCACATGCTGCCCATTTCCTTCTCTTCCTCCTTGAGATGGTTCTTCTCCTTCATTGTTGTCCAGTTGTGTTTAATTAAACTGATTGGACTTGATTAGGAAAGGCTCACACCTGTCTATATATCACCTCGCAGCTCACAGTGCATGTCAGAGTAATTGAGAATTATGAGGTCTAAGGTTAAAAAATTAAAAAATTTGCGCAGCTCTCAAGGTTCCTAAGAGCACAGTGGCCTCCATAATCCTTGATTGGATGTTTGGAACGACCAATACTCTTCCCTGACCTGGCCATCTAGCCAAAATAAGCGATCATGGGAGAAAAGCCTTGGTTAGAGGTAAAGAAGATCCCTAAGATCCCTGTGGCCGAGCTCCAGAGATGCAGGAGGTAGGTGGGGGTGACCTATCACTGCAGCATCCAGCAGTCGGGGCTTTATAGCAGAGTCTATAGCAGAGTTTACTAAGGGTCCGAATCGCTCTTTTTCGTCGGGTTTCCCAAAAATTACCAGTTTGCTCTGAATTGCCCCGGGTTTTTGGCACACACGATCGGATTGTGGCGCATCGGCGCCGGCATGCTTGCAACGGAAATTGGGGGCGTGGCCGTCGGAAAACCTGACGGATTCGGAAAGACTGCGGTATTTTAAAAAAAAATGTGTCGCTTGACACGCGCTTACCTTCGCCCAGAATAGGATGATGAACTCCGGCGGACCTCGGCGCAGCAGCGACACCTGGTGGAATAGTGAATCGCCGGAAGACCCGAATTCTCGACGGAGAACGCGCCGCTGGATCGCGACTGGTCCGGGTAAGTAAATGTGCCCCAACTCAGGATCAGTACAGGATAAGTAATGTCATGTATGTACACAGTGACTGCACCAGCAGCAGAATAGTGAGTGCAGCTCTCTCTCCTTTAGTGTCCCTTAGTCTGTCATCTCCGCTCCTGGTGATGGGCTGAAGCTGCACAGTAGATTTTGTTTAGTGTTTATATTGTATGTATACAGTCACCGGCCACTTTATTAGGTACACCTGTCCAACTGCTCGTTAACACTTAATTTCAGCCAATCACATGGCGGCAACTCAGTGCATTTAGGCATGTAGACATGGTCAAGACAATCTCCTGCAGTTCAAACCGAGCATCAGTATGGGGAAGAAAGGTGATTTAACCCTAGGTTGTCTGATCAATCCTATCATATACTGCCATACTACAGTATGGCGGTATATGGGGATTTTCCTCCTCATTCATTATAATGTGCTGATAGCGTCAGACCACCACATTCTTTTTGAAGCCGGCAGCAGCTTTGCCTGCGCCGATCACCAGGATTATATGCAATATGCAGCAAAGACTTACCGGTTATGGAGAGGGCTCAGCCCGTAAGCCCTCTCCATGCACCAGGACCCGTCACGCGTCGTGAATACACAGCGGGCGGTCGTGAACCAGTTAACTCACATCGGACTTGATTAGGAAAGGCTCAGGGTGCGGTCACACGTCGCGTTTACCGCATGCGTTTAAAAACGCATTGCTACAGCGGAAGGGAGATTTGCCTAATTAAACAGCTGTTAACACCTGCGTTTACAAAACGCATACATTAACCGCGATGTTAACACATGCGTTAACAATTGCGTTTTGTAAACGCAAGCGTTAACAGCTGTTTAATTAGGCAAATATCCCTTCAGCTGTAGCAATGCGTTTTTAAACGCATGCGGTAAACGCTACGTGTGACCGCACCCTCACACCTGTCTATAAATCACCTCGCAGCTCACAGTGCATGTCAGAGTAATTGAGACTTATGAGGTCTAAGGTTAAAAAATTAAAAAATTTGTGCAGCTCTCAAGGTTCCTAAGAGCACAGTGGCCTCCATAATCCTTGATTGGATGTTTGGAACGACCAATACTCTTCCCTGACCTGGCCATCTAGCCAAAATAAGCGATCATGGGAGAAAAGCCTTGGTGAGAGGTAAAGAAGATCCCTAAGATCCCTGTGGCCAAGCTCCAGAGATGCAGGAGGTAGGTGGGGGTGACCTATCACTGCAGCCTCCAGCAGTCGGGGCTTTATGGCAGAGTCTAGAAGCTTCTCCTCAGTGCAAGACACATGAAAACCACATACAGGGGGTAATTTACTAAGGGTCCGAATCGCTCTTTTTCATCGGGTTTCCCAAAAATTACTGCCACACAGTGCGTTCTTGGACCGTTTTTAAACGCATGCGTTCCTGTATGTTTACCATACGTTTGGCTGGTTCTAATCCGTTTTACAGCTGCCTACACTTCTAGAAATGAAGATAAACAGGTTCAAACCAGCCAAACGCACGGTAAACATACAAAAACGCATACGTTTAAAAACGGTCC
>WNYA01001409.1:26862-74133 GCA_019512145.1 Engystomops pustulosus
TTCTGCAAAACAAGTCAACCATAAAAAGCTCTATAAATGGAGTATCGTTGTAATCATGGTGACCCTTGGAATAAAGAAAACATTATTTTTATGGTATGGTAAACGGTCGATAAAAAAAGGTAAAACCCCTAAGCCAAAATTAATGATTTTCTTAACTCCCACCGAGAAATGGTTAATAAAATCTCATCAATTAGCTATTGAATCCCCCTAAATAATGTACCTGAAAACTAGATCTCATCCTGCAAAAAATAAGCCCCCATATGTCCAAATGACAACAAAAATATATACATTTTAAAGCTTGTAAATGTGACAATGCAACTCTGCCCATACAGCAGTTTACCAACACAAATGGGCCGACTGGGGGTCATTTACTAAGGGCCCGATTCACGTTTTCCCGACGTGTTACCCGAATATTTCCGATTTGCGCCGATTTTCCCTGTATTACCCCGGGATTTTGGCGCATGCGATCGGATTGTGGCGCATCAGCGCTGGCGTGCACGCGACGGAAATCGGGGGGCGTGGCCGAACGAAAACCCGACAGATTCGGAAAAACCGCCGCATTTAAAAAAAGAAAAGTGTCGCAGAGCTTGCACTTACCTTCATCCAGGATAGGCCGGTGAACTCCAGTGCGTTCCGATGCTCTTCAGCGCAGCAGCGCCACCTGGTGGACGTCGGAGGAACTGCCTTAATGAATCCCGGCCGGACCAGAATCCACCGCAGAGAACGCGCCGCTGGATCGCGAATGGGCCGGGTAAGTAAATCTGCCCCATTATTTTTATAGTACGTCGAACAGTCGATAAAAAAAGTTAAAACCCCTTAGACAAAATTAAGGATTTTCTTAACCCCCACCAAGAAATGGTTAATAAAATCTCATTAATTAGCTATCGAATCCCCCTAAGTGAAGTACCTGAAAACTAGATCTCATCCTGCAAAAAATAAGCCCCCATATGTCCAAATGACAACAAAAATATATACATTTTAAAGCTTGTAAATGTGACAATGCAACTCTGCCCATACAGCAGTTTACCAACACAAATGGGCCGACTGGGAGAAATTGGGGCTCAAACTTTGTGATGCCTTTTGTCATTTATTCCTTTTTGAAAGTTTAATTTTTGGACAAAAAATAATAGTTTGTAAATTTCACCTCAACCCTTGGTTTTTCATAAATTCAGAGGTGTAGTTTCTATAAGGGGATAATTTTAAGTTTACTGTTATTTGGGTGCCTCAAAATCGCTTGAAGCTGAGAAGGTTCCCTCTAAATAAGGATTTTTATGTATTTTCAATAAAATGTGAGAAATTGCACCCAAAATTCAAAACCTCCTCACAACCTAGAACAATGAGAGATGCATGAAATGTATAAAAAGCCGATACAAAGAGGACACTCAGGAAATGTTAGCTATGAAGTCAATTGGGTGACTGAAAAGCAGAGAATTTAGAACTTTCAAATTGGAGAATTTTTAAAAAAGTTTTGCCAAATTTTAATTTTTTTCCAATTACTCATCACAAAAGATATCATCCAAAACTTTCAACTAATTTGAAGTACAATGTGCAAAGAGAAAACAATCTCAAAATACCCTGCAAGATATAAAATAGTCCTGAATAGTCCTTAGTCCTGAAGGGGTTAAGAGTATATTTTAGAAAGGAGGAGGCCACGGATAACAAATATAAGAAGATCCCAGAGTCCCGGGGCCGGGGTCTTTGAGTAATGTCCCTGCTTTGTCAGGATGGATTCTGATGGTGGATTTAGCGTCTATACACCCCATGTACCTTTCACCCATGTTGCAATTGTCAATGGGGGTCATTTACTAAGGGCCCGATTCGCGTTTTCCCGACGTGTTACCCGAATATTTCCGATTTGCGCCGCTTGTACATGAATTGCCCCGGGTTTTTGGCGCACGCGATCGGATTGTGGCGCATCGGGGCCGGCATGCGCGCGACAGAAATCGGGGGGGCGTGGCCGAACGAAAACCCGACGTATTCGGAAAAACCGCCGCATTTAAAAACCGAAAATGTGTCGCTTGGGGAGCGCTCACCTTCACCTTCTATGGGATGGTGCATTCCGGGGCGTTAAGATTATTTTCGGCGCTGCAGCGCCACCTGGTGGACGGCGGAGGAACTACCTTCTTAAATCCCAGCCGGACCCGAATCCTGTGCAGAGAACGCGCCGCTGGATCGCGAATGGGCCGGGTAAGTAAATGTGCCCCAATGTCTCTGACTGTAATAATGTTTCCATTTAATAATAATAATTATACCACATGCCACGTACAAGAATATTCCTACTGGGATGGGTAGTGAACATAGCGCATCCCTCTCCCATTGAAATACCTTATATACTCGAGTATAAGCCTAGTTTTTCAGCACAAAAAATTGTGCTGAAAACCCAAACTCGGCTTATACTCGAGTAAAAAATATATAGGTTTTACCAGGTTTTTGTGGTAAAATTAGGGGCCTCGGCTTATACTTGGGTCGGCTTATACTCGAGTATATACGGTAAATAGAAAATCACTGCTAAAGAAAACCGACCGCTCAAATAATCTGATTTAATCTGAGCAGATTAAATGGCCTGGTAATCAGAAGTTGCCATATAAAGCCTAACAGTAGTTTTCATCTGGTATTTGATATAGATGTACAGGGATATAATGTACACTTTATAACAAGTTCTGGATATGTAATTTACAAAACTCAAGTCTTCTTAAATAGTGCTGGGATTCCCTAATTTCTACTATAATACTCCTCCCTATGTACAAGAATATAACTACTATAATCTTGCTACAATGTTAAAACCATATTGCAACAGTCAGTGAGTTAAAGGGAACCTATCAGCAGGTGTGACCAGACAGCCTGCAGCCAGTGTCCCTAAAGACTGTAATAATAACTGTAATAATAACTTTGTGTAGGTTGTTGGTAGCAGCAGAACTGTGATATCAGATGTATATTCCATGATTCTCATGTTTTTTTTTTTATAAGTGCACTAGGGGCATGCCCTCACACTGCTTTTCTCTGTGCTTTCTATAGCTAGGGTAAGTTATTGCCCATGAAGAACTGTGTAATTATACATTTTATGCAAATTCTTCTGCAGGATGAACTCTTACACTGCTGTGCTCTGTGCTCTCTGCAGCCAGTGTTATGTATTGTCCCTGGAGAGATGAGTAATCAGACCTCACACTGCTGTGCTCTGTGCTCTCTGCAGGCAGTGTTATGTATTGTCCCTGGAGAGATGTGTAATCAGACCTCACACTGCTGTGCTCTGTGCTCTCTGCAGGCAGTGTTATGTATTGTCCCTGGGCCTGTGTTATGTATTGTCCCTGGAGAAATGTGTAATCAGACCTCACACTGCTGTGCTCTGTGCTCTCTGCAGCCAGTGTTATGTATTGTCCCTGGAGAGATGTGTTATCAGACCTCACACTGCTGTGCTCTGTGCTCTCTGCAGCCTGTGTTATGTATTGTCCCTGGAGAAATGTGTAATCAGACCTCACACTGCTGTGCTCTGTGCTCTCTGCAGCCAGTGTTATGTATTGTCCCTGGAGAAATGTGTATGATGTTAGGAGCAGCAAGGCTGTGAATGGATTTATAATCCAGGATTGTAGCTTCTTTAAGTACACTTGAATTGTGTCTGAACTCTGCTGTGCTCTGTGCTCTCTGCAGCCAGTGATGGGTATTGCCCCTGGAGAGATGTGTAATATGACCATTCTGTATAATGTTAGTTACATTAGGACTGTGTGAAGTGGATTTGTGTTCCAGAATTGTAGCTTCTCCTCACACTGCTGTCCCCTTCTCTGCAATAAATTGTAAATCCCCTCCTCTTTCTGTAGTAAGTGACTTCTTTAATATTCAATAAGAAGCTGCAGCCATTTTTACACACAGCCGTGGAACAGTTCAATGCAGAGACCTAAGAGCACAGCAGTGTGAGAACACGCTCCCAGTACAAACCTGGGATAGAAATACAGGCAGTCCCCGGGTTACATACAAGATAAGTTCTGTAGGTTTGTTCTTAAGTTGAATTTGTATGTAAGTCGGAACTGTATATTTTATAATTGTAACCCCAGTCAAAAAAATTTTTTGTGTCTGTGCCAATTGGATTTTAAAACTTTTGGGTTGTTATAAAAAACGAGATTAACAATAAATCTTAATTGCAGACACCTTTTATAACTCCTACAGCTGATCATTATAGTCTGGGACTTAAGTACAATAAATTATCAACATCCAGGGTTTGTTTGTATGTAACTAGGGGTCGTCTCTATGTTGGGTATTCTTAAGTCGGAGACCACCTGTAAATGCATATTGCACAGTCCTGCTGCTACTAACAACACACAGATTGTTCTGATTACAGAGAACATCAGGGATAATACAGTTTACAACCTCACAGGGGAATATTTGGTCGCATTTGGAGCAGAGATGATTTTATTTCCAGTAGGGCTTCATAATTCATGGGATAAGAGTCACAATAATACAAATACATGTAGCTATAGCTCCTAGAATACCAGAGAGGCTCCTTGAGATTCGCTCTCCATGAAAGTTCCCACAGGACAGCTGATTGGCATCATTGCCCCCCCCCCCTTTCTTCCCAAATTTGTGGTCTCGGCTCCAACAAACAAGAATCCTATGAAGTTTGGGGGAGTGAAGGCATGGAGCAGCGATGGCCGATGTCGCTGTATGTGTATCACTGAGCCGCACTGCACATGAGCTGATCAGGAATTCAGGCAATGTAAGACATAAAGGCAAATAACAGAGGACCCCAGACTCACCCATTCAGCAAGGAGACCCCGTGTGTCTGTTCATCCTGATCCCTCTGGTGTAACGCCGCTGCTATAGAGGTGTTCTCGATCTATTGTCCTGTGTCCAGTGTCAGTGTCCTTACATTACAGCTGGCCGGGAGCTGGAGTGGATCAAGCCCCATTCATAAGACACACACCCGCAGATTCCCAAGCCCACCCCAATCCCCCCCTCCCATCCTTTCCATCTGGATATGCAGTCACAGCGCTGTCAGGCAGCCGCCGTGCACAGCGCTCTGGGAATTCAAAGCCTTTCCCTGGCTCCGAACAAAAGGATAGATTTCCCTAAGTTGCACAATGGTGCCTGTCTTATTCTGACACCCGCTCCCCTTTATAAAGGGCACAATTATCCCCCCAATATGATTCATGGAACCAACCAGGGCGATCCGACCTCCCCTAGATCTCCATAGGCAGCAGCTTCCTAACCAGACATGGACGGTATGGAAAACTATGGGAAGCCAAGAACCACAAGAAGTCCTTGACACGTCCTCGTCTGACCAGATCATGGGAAATATCTCATTCCAGCTAGGAATGCAAGAGACAACTAATATACCTGCTGGCTCTACCACTCAGCTTTCCCTAAGCCCGGAATGGCAAATCCGACTAGTTATACACCAATTTAGCACTGACTGAGTATAGACACCTGATTTTAAAGGGAATCTGGCCATGAAAAACAGTTACCAGTGTTACGTTATGCTTAATCATATTTCATTATTGTGTATGTTGTTAGTAGCAGCAGGACTGTGAGAAATGAATTTATATTCCAGGATTGTAGCTTCTCCAAGTACATTAGAAATGTGCCCTCTCTCTGCTCTGCTCTGTGCCCTCTGCAACCAATGGTGGGTAATCATACCTTTCAGTATGTTGTTAGTAGCAGCAGGACTGTGAAAATGGATTTATAATTTAGGGATGTATCTTCTTCAACTGCACTGGTGGTGCATCCTCACACTGCTGTGCTCTGTGCTCCCTGCAGCCAAATTTAGGTATTGTCCCTGGAGAGATGTGGAGACCTCACACTGCTGTGCTATGCGCTCTCTGCAGCCAGTGTTAGGTATAGTCCCTGGAGAGATGTGTATGATGTTAGGATCAGCAAGACTGTGAATGGATTTATAATCCAGGATTGTAGCTTCTTTAAGTAAACTTGAATTGTGTCTGAACACTGCTGTGCTCTGTGCTCTCTGCAGCCGGTGATGGGTATTGCCCCTGGAGAGATGTGTAATATCACCATTCTGTATAATGTTAGTTACATTAGGACTGTGTGAAGTGGATTTGTGTTCCAGAATTGTAGCTTCTCCTCACACTGCTGTTCCCTTCTCTGCAATAAACTGTAAATCCCCTCCTCTTTCTGTAGTAAGTGACTTCTGTAATATTCAATAAGAAGCTGCAGCCATTTTTACACACAGCCGTGGAACAGTTCAATGCAGAGACCTAAGAGCACAGCAGTGTGAGAATGCTCCCAAACCTGGGATAGAAATACAGGCAGTCCCCGGGTTACATACAAGATAAGTTCCGTAGGTTTGTTCTTAAGTTGAATTTGTATGTAAGTCGGAACTGTATATTTTATAATTGTAACCCCAGTCAAAAAATTTTTTTGTCTCTGTGCCAATTGGATTTTAAAACTTTTGGGTTGTCATAGAAACCGAGATTAACAATAAATCTTAATTGCAGACGCCTTAGCTGATCATTATAGTCTGGGACTTAAGTACAATAAATTATCAACATCCAGGGTTTGTTTGTATGTAACTAGGGGTCGTCTCTATGTTGGGTATTCTTAAGTCGGAGACCACCTGTAAATGCATATTGCACAGTCCTGCTGCTACTAACAACACACAGATTGTTCTGATTACAGAGGATATCAGGGATAATACAGTTTACAACCTCACTGGGGAATATTTGGTCGCATTTGGAGCAGAGATGATTTTATTTCCAGTTAAAAGGATTTTTTTTTTTACTTTTAATATGACTTGGAGAGTAAGAGTATAGACAACATATGGGGGCGCCATAGTCCATAAGTAGTGGATAATATCAGACTATTCCAGTTTGATATTATCCTTAAGAACTAGAACTCGTAGGGGATTCAATGCCAATAAAAAGAGAAGGATTGAGTGGTTTGTGATGTGCTGGTGCCGGGCAGGAGCTGGAGGAGACTCCATTGTTATCTTTCCTATTGTCCATAATTTGCTTCTTAGTGTCCCATAGATGTGCAACGTATGGGGCAGATGTGATGTATATGAGGAGCTACCTGTACAGATTCAGGGGATATTCTAAAATACCTTGTATTATGATTCCGCATTCACTGCAGGTTTTCCATTATCCCATATAATCCCCTTATATAATAACAGATATTTCCATCTCGCTGATTATAGTCGGAAATGAGAAATTCGGTATAATAAGAGGGCGGAGGATGCGCTTCCTCTACTTCCCTAATGCTGAGGTTGTGTTCCCTGGCACAGAGAGGCTGCTGACACATTGACACGACTTACTAATTGCCCTGACACGTCGCAGCATCTCTCTCCCCATGTCCACAGTCACAGATATCAAAGCTGATCCCCCACCAGGGTAACAGATGGTTCCCCCCTCCTCCCCAAACTCCTGCTCATCTATGACCCTCCATAACCTGCCTGTTCTGGTCCACAGATCTCACATCCCTGCTGCAAAAATACCCAAAGAATTCCCTGTAATAAAGTATCAAATGTAATAAAACGAAACATTGTATCTTCAGCGCATTCTATGGATCTCAAGGAGGAGACGATTGATGGATGAGGTTAATAAATCCAACTCGCAAAATATTATTTATTATCTCACCGGAAAGCGATTGGTGACCGCCACGTAAACCGCGGCCCCCGATCAATGCGTTTCCCAGCACCGAGCTGAACGCTATAAATTATCTTTATGGTAAATGTCTAAAATTGAATTTCAAATAACCTGATGCAAAAATATGGCAATAGGTCATAGTCTTGTCCAGGATGGGAAAGCACCCAGCTGTGGTTAACCGTAGGTGCTGTCCTGGGGAGGCACCCAGCAGGGGGCAGCGGCTGTCATTCAGAAACAGCGCCACACTTGTTTCCAGGTTGTGGGTGGTATTGCACTCTAGCTTCAATACCAGACATCACACAAGGAGATCCTTTTGAAAGTAAAAAGCAATTTTTTATCTTAGCCTAATAAGGGGGAGCCTCATTAATCCCTCTTTAATATTTTTGATGCCTCCATAACTTTTTCAGAAAAAATAAGACGAGAATTCTCCTTGCCACTTTCTATATTGATCGTGGGCTGATGGACAGACACTGAAAAATGAGAGCGCTGAGGCCCCAAAAGGTCTCTTCTAGATAATACAGTCTAATATTTATCAGATTATGTCACATTTAGGCCATTAGGTGCCGGATTTTAGATGAACACGTCGAGCAATAAACCATACGCCCCTCCTGCTCCCAGTGATTATCACTTATCCTTCTGCGGACTCTGTCCAGGGCTACAGCCAGAATGAAGTTCTGCTACAGGCTGTACACTAAAAATAATGTAACATGTAACACTTTCCTAACTGTGCTACGTTTCTAAAATAGGATTCTGCCATCTCCAAAAAAAAAACTAGCGCGTTCAGATCCCAGTTGCAGTAACACTATATCTAAAAAATCAAAGAACTGTCTTTTATTTTATCTCACTTTTACCAAAATACTTGGTTTCATGTTATATCTGTCCTGGGATCAAAGCCTTAAATCTCATTTTTTTTCTTCTTTACATACTTCATACAGTTAACTATAAATATGATTATCTTTCTATATATGTGCTAATCATTAAAAATAAAAATCTGCCATTAACATGCATTAAAAAAAAAATCCACTAAAGAGTGATGACATTAACTTACATAGTATGGCGCCACCTGGTGTTCTCAGTGTACAGCTATGTGCACGTCCACCTTCTATGCTGAGTACTGGAGGACACACATGCTCAGTCACTGCTCCCACAGACAGTTCTCTACATTGTGATCCTCTATCAACAGCCAATAGAAATAGCTTCTTGGCCTGCTTGTCAGGACAGGAGCTGTGATTCTGCAGTGCATGTACATGGAAGTATAGCAGAGAAGATTCCTATTGCTGGAAAGTAAGTTAATAACGCCACTGACGAGGATCAAAGGATTATGGTTCCCTCTAAGCTTCACCCACTAAAGCTACTTATCTGCAGGATAGAGATAAGTGTCTGATTGCTTGGCGTCTGATCAATGAGACCGTAGGGGATGAACAGTCTCCTGAAGTGTAAGTGCTCCATATCTATGGGACATGTGAGATACAGCACAGGACATCATATAAGAGTATAAAGGGCAGGTCCGGCATGTGCACCCGTGCTCCATTCACTATAAGGAACATCATGGGACTTTCGGTTGGTTATTGGGACAAGTGTTAGTGTCAAGCAGCTCCTCTAAAGGCCCTATTTTATTGTCTAGCTGTTCTCTACATACACTACTACCCTCAGCTGTCCTAATCTCAACAGCCTGGACACCTCAGGTCTCTACTGTATATTTATGGTAATTCCTGATTTCTGGAGGAAATGATATTTGATGACGTCCTGAAACAGGTAGAAGTGGATGAATAAGGAGTTGAGCGTGTGTCATGTATATTTCATGATTCACACACAGAGTGGGAGACGTGACGTGTTACAAAGATTCTACAAAAGGAAGCATTATACGTCCAGGGCATGCGACACAGGATTGTGTAATGATTCATCTCCGCTGACACAGATGTGTGATTAATCTGCATACAATGTAGCGCTGGCACCTATAGCGCAGTCACCTCTATAACACGCACTCTCTGTCATTCAGAGATATGGCCTGAATATGGCCTTTATCCACCCTGCTGAAAATGGGTTGCAGACCCATCCCAGGTTGCGGCCTTTTTTGTGCACACAGTCGTTTGCATGAGGCCTTTCAGTGTGGATGAGTAATATGGATCCAAAAATATAAAACCTTTATGTACATGCAGTATGGTACATGGATTTGTGGTCTCCCACTAACTAAAATTAAATGTAAGAGGCTTCTCTAGGGGCCAGTAACACAGAAGTACTTACCGTACGCCACACCTGCTGCTCCTGTACCACAGCTCCTGGTTCATAGCTGATTGTCCTTCTTGGAGGAGAGATCAGGAAAGTAAGACGGTTCCTTTAAGACTTTCTGGAAGAGACACTGACGGGAGTCACAACTTCAAAGCATAACGGAACTTTCAGCAACATTGTATAAATCTATAGTGCAAGTGATAACAATAAACTTTGTCACTTTTTATTAAAGCAGTATGTCCCTCTGTCATTTATGTCCTTCTGCCTTATGTAAGCAGTTTCTGTAAATTATCTTTCTGTCCCTTTTCTCCACTGACAGATTTAAAGGAGTCTAGTAGTTTGATTAATGTTTTAACTTTTTACAGACAATGCCTGCAGAGTTGAGGGATGAAACAAGGGAAATATATTTTACAGGTATCGCAATAGTGAATTATTAGCCTCCTTATCTGTCACAAGTGGACCAAACTCTGAAGCTTTCAGATACACTGCTCACTACAGGAGAAAGAGCAGAAAAAGGCACAAATAACTGCCTTACGTCAAAGTTTTAGTTACTCTTCATCCAAAGGGCGGCACAGGAAGAACATGGGATCAGGAGGGGCAGGACTGGAATGGAAGAATAGCATTTTATCATTTTGTAGGGGATAGAGGATACATTGTAGATCTGTAAGAGTGAGATCACTGGAATCCCCACCCATCACAAGAACAAGGATCCCTAGTACCATCTGAGTGTCTCAGTGTCTACAAGTGTGGGCTACCATTCCTTTAATAGCCAAGAACCAGAGGCATAACTGGAAAAATCCAGGCCCTAATAAACAATTTATACAACCCCTCACATTTATGGTGCTGTTGTTTTGATATGGAAATCAGACAACAATTGACTGTAAGATCTATTCTATCCTATCTATAGAGGATGACCTTGTTTCAATTTATGGAAAACACTTGAAAGAGCAGAGAAAAATAAAATGCATCCCAGAGTTTGTTTTACTGCAAAATGATATGGAGTTCAGACAGAAAAGGCGATTTTAAGTTGCATTTGCTCTATCCAAAGCATCAAAAATGACAAATTGAAAAAAGGCTAAAAATCGATTATTTTGTGTATGCAGCTCCTATGCAAGCCAATGGGGGTCATTTACTAAGGGCCCGATTCGCGTTTTCCCGACGTGTTACCCGAATATTTCCGATTTGTGCCGATTTCCCCTGAATTGCCCCGGGATTTTGGCACACGCGGTCGGATTGTGGCGCATCGGCACTAGCATACACGCGACGGAAATCGGGGGGCGTGGCCGAACGAAAACCCGACGGATTTGGAAAAACCGCCGCATTTAAAACAAAAAATCTGTCGCGGAGATTGCACTTACCTTCACTCAGCCCGGCTCGGTGAACTCCAGTGCGTTCCGATGCTTTTCAGCGCAGCAGCGCCACCTGGTGGACGTCGGAGGAACTACCTTAATGAATCCCGGCCGGACCCGAATCCAGCGCAGAGAATGCGCCGCTGGATCGCGAATGGACCAGGTAAGTAAATCTGCCCCAATGTATCCAACTACAGAGAAACCCACCACACAAAGAAACTGGATGCATGGTACAATGTTTCTATTTCTTGTGGCAGGGGAATGATAATGAGGATGAGGAATCATACATCAGATGTGTCAGGTTTCACACATAAATCGTTCCGAGCCTACAGTACATGGCACCTGGCTGCAGTTAGTGGGAATGCTAGCAGCGCATACATTAATACATACATATGGATATTTCCCTGGAGCCATCCATTTGTCTCCCCTTTCTTCTTTGCAGGGGGAGATATGTGGTGCGAGAGACGCCCATATATAGTGGTCGTGTTGAGAACTGCAGCTGATTAGAATTTGTCATTAGAGAAATTAAAAACTGATGCCCAAAGGCTCGACTTACATGTATGATCTATTATGCAGACTAAGGGCTCATTCACACGGCGGGGCCGTGATTTGGTCGCATGATCTGCGACCAGATCATGAACCCCATAGACTTCTATTGCTCCCAGTGATGGTGCGGTGAGCACACGGTGTACCACCACCATCGAGTCGAGTGACTGTGCCGCAAATTATAGGACTTGTTCTATACAGGACGCTTGCCTGCCAATCGAGGGAAGACAGGTTAAGAGCGTTCAGCCCTTCCACCTCCTCCTCACAGCCCTGTGCCTTCCCGGGATCCTGTCCGGGCAAGCGCACAACCATTAAAGGAAATTTACCATTAGGAATCCACATACACAAGTCGATTTGATGGTAGATTCCTACTTGCACCCCCATCCCTAAACTGTATTTTAAAGTCCTATAAAACTTTATCTTACGGTGGATCCACCAATGGGCCCCTGAGTTAGAGGGCACAATATGGAGGGGGGGGGGGGCACAATATAAGACGCCTCGCACTTACTGCAGCTGTGAGATAGGAGTCTACAGATGCTGGTTATTTCGGGAATATCTCTTTAACACATATGTTAGGATCTTATTTGGGCTCCCAGTGTTTATATCACGAGCAGCAGACATAGGATTTCCTATCTGTTATGTATTTTCGAGTAAATCTGCAATTAACCCAACTGAACATCAATTGTAGAAATGAAAACACGAAAAAACATCTCCGTGGCCCTAAGACACAGAACGCCATAAATCACGAGCGGCATATAAACTACGCATAAGACACGGTATAATTAGGTTGTGTATGGAGCTTTACCGTCCTCATCTATGGTAACAGCTGACTAATTGCCATCCCAGATATAATTGCTATACAGGAGAAATATGCGGCTCATTAGTATAAATAAAGCAAAAAAAACCTCTAATTCATTTATTATAAATTCACCATAATATAAGAAGGGGGATGCCTGAATGTTTTCACATGAATAATGGGTGTGTCATGCTGGCGATGGGCTGTAAATGGTTAAAAGGATATTTTGCTATCACTTCCTCAAGACCTGTGCTTGCAGTTGGTGAATGGATTGCCTGGTCATGTATCATCACAGAGCTGCATGACTTGTCCAGCCATACACCTGGTGCATCTGCACTGATAGGGCTCGAAACCTCTGGGTGGTGTTACTGCTGTGGGTGTTTTCCGTCACTATCACCTACTAATTTCACCTGACCAGTGTGCTTGACCCCCGTGTGATTCTTGGCTCCATGATATCGACAATCTGTGATCTTCAGGTGTAGTACACCGTGCACTCTTTGTGGTGTTAATAGGTCGAAACGCGTCGTGCGTTGTGTTATGCTTTGGGTTTTTCCTGCATGTGACACCTACCCTTTTAATTTTCACCTACCAGTTGGTGCTGGGACCTGTGATTCTCCATTGATTAAAGCGAATCTGTGATCTTCAGGGTGTAGTACCTTGCACTGTGGGGTGTTAATAGGGCGAAACGCGTGGGTTGGTTATCTGGGGGTGTTTTCCTCGCATTCATCACGACCTACTAATTTTTCACCTTACAGTTGTGTGCTGGGACCTGTGGATTCTTCTCCATTGATAGCGAATCGGTGACTTCGGTCTGTACGGTAAGCACCGTTCTTGTTTGGTTGTTTAGATCGTCTGAATCAAACGCGTGGCGTTTAGTTTTCTTGCCTGGGGTTTCCACTCTCTGTCCTTGTTGTACACCTACTAATTATACTATCACCTGAACCGTTGGTGCTGTGGCGGGATTTCTGTTCGCTTCCATTGATAGCGACATCTCCGTGATCTCAGGGGTGTATTACCGTGTCACCTGTGTGGTGTTTATTAAGGCTCGAGCACTCTGTGTTTGTTCATCTGTGGTTGTTTCACTAGCTGGTATCCCTACTAATTCACCCTGACCAGTTCACGGTGTCTTGGAACTTGTGTTCTCGATTATGATCAGCGAAATGCACATCCGTGACCTTCAGGGTGTAGTACCGTGCACCGTGTGTGTTCAGAGGGCGAACTCGTGATTTGTTTTTATGCTGGCGGGTTTTCCTGCACGTATCAACCTACTAATCTTATCGTTGACGAGTTGTGCTGGGACCTGGGGTTCGCCATGTAGCGAATCTGTGATCTTTCAGGGTGGCAGTTGTTGTTCCTAGTGAACAACTGCAGCGATTCAAGTAAGTCCTTTTTTGGATGTGTGTGAGCAATACTTCACAAAATCCCAAGCCCAGAATGCCCCCACACTGGAAACATTCACTTTAGGAAAATTGTGGAACGGGGGGGTGCCCGCTCGCCCACTTGGTGTTGACTCTTTACCGACAGGGGAGATTTAGAGGGCATGATCCCTTGGCTACAGTAGCTGGCAGGTACTGTGTACCTTTTACCACAACTCTTCATTAATCATTCAAGAGCCTTACAAGGGATCTAATAACCCGATCCCCATCTGATAACACCCACGGACACCTACCTATATCCAGGCAACCAGACTGTGGGACTGATCATTTATACGAGATATCTGGATCAAATTGGTGATTATTTCTACACACTCCACAAGTCACCAACGAACTTTTTGTTTTTTTGCCTTTCTTTATTTGTCTTTCTTTTCGGACCTTTAAGTAGATTCAGAGGTTGGTTCTCCTGTAATATCCAAAATTGTATTTGAACTTTGTAATAAGTTAATGGACTTTTTAATAATCTTGACAAACCATTGTACTCTGGTGTTGAGCCTCTCCTGCCGATCCCGTCCCTGCAAGGCTAACATTTTACAATCACTGTTATGATCAAAATTAACGTTATGATGCTGCTGCTATAAGCTTTATTTCTGTACGCACTGTCATCTTTATACGGCCTTGTATACTGTCAACGGCAGTGTATATCTGTATCCTGCACTGTGCTGTATACTGCCCTGTACAATCCTGTATACTGCACTGTCTATCTGTATACTGCACTGTATAGCTGATACTGCACTGTACATCGTATCCGGCATTGTAATATCTGTAAGACGGTCAGGTAGAATCTGTATACTGCCAACTGTAATTCTGTATACTGCCACTTTTTCATGTATACTGCATGTAATCTGTAGAACGGCATTGTATATCTGTAGTACTGCCTGTACATGCGGTATACGGCATTGTATATCTGTAGACGCAGTGTATATCTGTATACTGCACTGTATAAGCTGTAATACTACGCACTGTACATCTGATATCGCAACTGTATCTTCCTGTAGAACTGCCTGTATATCTGTATACTGCACGTACATCTGTATACGGCATTGGGTAATCTTAGACGGCAGTGTATATCATGTATCCTACGGCACTGATTTCTGTTGTCCCGCACACTGGGTAGGGGTATCGTAACTGCAACTGTTTATGCTTTGAATTGCGGTGTTATCCGCTGTAATACTGCACGTACATCTGTTATACGCGGCATTGTATATCTGTAGACGGCAATAGGTATATCTTATACCTGCACTGTATTCTGTAACGCACTGTAGATTCTGTATACTGCACGGTGTAGACTGGGTCTGTATACTAACTGTCACCACTCTGAATAGGGACGACGCCACGCGATGGCGCGCGTGTTATCCTCTGCCTGTATATCTGTAATGCAGTGGTCTATATCTGTATACTGCACTGTATAATCGTATACGGCAATGTATATCTGTAGACCCCTCAGTGTAACTGTATACTGCACTGTATATAAGCTGTATCTTGCACTTTATATCTGTAGCTCCTGCACTGGAACACATCTATACGCATTGTAATCTGTAGACGGCAGTGTATATCTGTATACTGCACGTATATCTGTATACATGCACTGTATATCTGTATACTGAACTGTATATTCTTGTGAATATATCGGCACTGTATATCGTATACTGCCCGAATATCTGTAGACGTGCAGTGTATATCTGTATACTGCACTTTATCTGGATACTCGCATTGTTACATCTTCGTGTATGACGTCATTGTTATCTGTAGCTTGGCAGTACTGTATACTTCTGTATATACTGCACTGTATAATTGTATAACTGCACTGTATATCTGTAGACGCCTGTATATTCTGTATACTGCACTGTATATCTTGTGACGGCACTGTATATCTTTATACTGGGCACTGTAAATATCTGTTACGCCTGGTATATTCTGTATCAACGCAGAAGCTGTATATCTGTATACTGTCCGGCACTGTAATAATCGTGACGGCACTGTACATCTGTAGAGCGGGAGGCACGTACATCGTATACTGCACTGTACCTCTTAATACTGCACTGTACATTCCTATACGGCACTGTCATCTGTATACGCAGTATATCTGTATACTCCGTTCTTCTGTATAGGCACTGTATAGTCTGTATACGGCCCTGTCTATCTGCTGATCCGGCACTGTATATCTGTATACTGAACGGGACCTCTGTACGGCATTGTATATATCTGTATACTGCCCGGTATATCTGTATGGCTGACTGTACACTGTATCGCCATTGTATATCTGTATACGGCACTGTAAATCTCTGTACTGGACTGTATTATCTGTATACTGAACTGGTACATCTGTATACGGCATTGGATATCGGGATACTGCACAGTACTTCTGTAGTACTGATGACGGTACACAATCTGTATACGGCACGGTTCTGTATACTGCCTGTATATCGTATACGGCACTGTATGCTGTTACGGAACTGTCGAACATCTGATACGCATTGTAGTGCTGTATATCTGCAGCCTTGTATATCTGTATACGGCACTGGATATCTGTATCTGCACTGTATATCTGTAGACGGGCACTGTATATCTGTATACTGCACTGTATTAGCTTTATACCGGTACTGTGATATCTGTAACGGCACGTATAATTGTAGGACGTCCTGTATATCTATACCGCACTGTATATCTGTAGACGGCCTGTATATCTGTAGACGGCACTGTGTATCTGTATACGCACTGTATATCTGTAGACGGGCATCTGTATATCTTTCATACTGCTACTGTATATTATTCTGTCTACTGCCCTGTGTAATCTTTACTGCCTGTCTAGTCTTAGACGGCACTGTATATCTGTAGCTGCACTGTTATCTGATACTGCACTGAATAATCTGTATAACGAGCAGTGGTTATCGGGTGGTTACTGCACTTATATATCTGTATACGGCTGTATTCTGTCGACGGCACTGTGTATCTGTTATAAGGCACTGTACCTCTGTATACGGCACTGGAAATCTGTAGGACGGCACTTACATACTGTAGACGGCACTGTAATTGTAAGACGGCACTGTATACTGCACTTATATCTGTATACGGCACTGTATATCTGTATACTGCACTGTATATCTGTATACGGCACTGTATATCTGTTACTGCACTGTATATCTTAGACGGCCCCCCCCCCCCCACCCCCCCCCCCTACCCCCCCACCCCACACCCCCCCCCCCCCCGCCCCCCACCCCCCCTCCCCCGGCCCCCCTGGCCCCCCCCCCCCCCCCCCCCCCGCCCCCTCCCCACCCACCCCCACCCCCCCCCCCCACCCTCCCCCCACCTCCCCCCCGGCCCCCCCCCTCCCCCCCCCAACCCCCCCAGTCCCGCCCCCAAACCCCCCCCCCCACCCCCCGACCCCCCCACCCCGCGCCCCCCCCCCCGCCTACCCCCCTCCACCCCCCCCCCCCCCTCCCCCCCCCACCAACCCGCCCCCGCCCACCCCCCCCCCCCCACTGCCCATCCCCCCCCCCCCCCCCCCCCCCCCCCCCCCCCCACGGCACGCCCCGCCTCTCCCTCCCCCCCCGTCCCCCTCTCCCCGACCCCCCCACCCCCCCGCCCACAGGCCCCACCCCGCAGCAAGTAGAGACGGAGATAACAGACGCAAGAGGCGCCGCCCTCACGCGTAATCGGAGCGTGGAGGGGCCCCCCCCCCACACCTCCCCCCCCGCCCCCCCCCCCCGCCACGAACCCCGGGCCTCCCACCCCCCGCCCCCTCCCCCCGCCCGTCCGCCCCTCCCACCCCCTTCGAATAGCGTTGTGCGCCCACCACCACCCTCCATCCTTCCGCCCCTCCCCCCCCCCCCCTTCGGCGCCCCCCCCCCCGGCCCCCCCCCCCCCCTGGCACCCTTATATACGCTCCCACCCCACCCTACCCCCCCCTCTACCGCCCCCCCCCATTAGCGCCCACCACCCGCCCCCCCTCCCCCACACCGAGCCCTCGGCCCCACCCGTCGCGCTGTCGCCACTCACCCCCCCCCCCTGCCCCTCCCGCCCCCCCCCGCCCTGCCTATGATGTTTAATAACTTTCCCCCGCCCCCCCCCCGCCGACCAACCCGCCCGCCCCCCCCTCAGACCCCCCCTAGCAGGTATGTTCGGTTACCCCCACCCCCCGCACCCCGCGCCCCCCCCCCCCTCGCCGCTACGAGGTGCTCGCGTTTTGGGGTTTCCCTACCCCCCCCCCGCGTCCCGTCCCCCTGAGTCCCCCCCCCGACCATCCCCCACCGCGCCCCCCCCCCCAGGACCACGCTCACCGACGAGCCCGGCCGCGCCCATCCGCGCGATATCCCGCCTCCCACCCCCCACCCGCGCCGGACCCCCCCGCTACGACCCTCCCCCCCCCCCCCCCCGCCACACCCCCCCAGCCCCTCCGCACCCCTGACCCCCCCCACTACTCGCGACCACCCAGGGCACTCCCCCCCCCCCCCCCCACCACTACCCCCCTCCCCCCCCCCCAGCCCCCCACCCCCCCAGCCCTGAGCCGCCCTCCCCCACACCGCCCCCCCGCAGGCGTCCCCCCCCCGCCGGCGCCGCCCAACCACCCCACGACGACCCTCCCCCCGCCTCGCCCCACAGGCCCCCGGCTCACCCCCACCCACGTCCCCCCGCCCACCCCGCAGTCCCACCCGCCCCCTCCTCGCCACACATCCACCGTGGGTTTCACTTTTCGATCTGTAACTTGCACCTGTAAGCTGTAGACGGTCATTGTAAATCTGTATACTGCACTGTATATCTGTATACCTGCACTGTCTATCTGTAGACGGCATTGTATATCTGTATACTGCTCTGCACTGTATCTCTGTATACTGGCACACTGTTATATTCGTATAACTGCACTGTATATCTGTATCCGGGCACTGTATTCATGTATACTGAACTGTACGGCTTTATACGGCATTTTCTAGTCTTATAATACTGCATTGGTATATCTGTATACTGGCACTGTCATATCTTTATCTGCCCTTTATATATTGGTAAGCCAAGCTCACTGATATCTGTTACTGGCACTGGATATCTGTAGACGGTACTGTATCTCTGTTAAGACGGCACTGTATATCGTGTAGACCGGTCACGGTATATTCTGTATACTGCACTGTTATGTTCTGTAGACGGCATTGTATAGTCTGTATACTGTCAACGCGTATACTCTGTAGACGGCACTGTATATCTGTAGACTGCACTGTATATCTGTATACGGCACTTTGGTCTGTCTACTGCACTGTGTAATCGTAGACGTCACTGTATATCTGTATCTGCACCTGTATATCTGTATCGGACTGTGATCCTGTATACTGCACTGTATATCTGTAGACGGGCACGTTATATCTATATAACTGCACTGTATATCATGTATACTGCACTTTATATCTGTATACTGCACTGGTATATCTGTATCGCACTTTATAGGCTGTATACGTCACGTATATCTGTATACTGCACTGTAATCTTATACGGCACTGTATATCTTTAACGGGCACTGTATATCGGTAATACTGCATGTGTACTGTATCCGGGCCCCAACTTTGTGTATCTGTATAACGGCACTGTGTATGTCTGTTATACTGCACTGTATATCTGTAGACAGGCACTGATGCTTTATAATGCACTGTATATCTTATACTGCCTGTATATCTGTATACGGCACTGTGTATCGTTATACTGACTGCACGTCTAGCTGTAACGTCACTGATATATCTGTCTACGGCACTGTATATCTTGTATACTTCCCTGTATATCTGTAAGACGGTACTGTGTCTGTAGACGTCAACTGTGATCTGATATACGTCATATGTACCTCTTATTATACGGCACTGTACCGTCTGTAACGCACACTGACGTAGACATCTGTAGACGGCACTGTACATCGTAGCACGTCACTGTACTCTGATCCGGGGCACTGTATACCTGCACTGTATATCGGTATACTGCACTGTATACTTCTGTATACTCACTGTATATCTTATCTACTTCACGACTGTACATTCTGGTAATACCTGCACTGTACCTCGTATACGGCACCTGATTAACATCTGTCCGCACCAGTGACCAGCAATCCCACCCTGTACATCTGTCAGACGGCATGTACAATCTGTAGAACGGTCTACTGTAATAATCTGTATACTGCCTTATACATTCTAAGTAGACACGGCATGTATATCCTGTAAGACGGGCCTTGTAAATAATCTGATACTGCAGCTGTATAGCTGGTAAGACGGGCATTGTAGTATTTTATACTGCAACTGTATATCTGTAACTGCAACTTATACTCTGTAGACGGCCGTTATATCTGTAAACGGGCACTGTATATCTTGTGATACTGCAGCTGTATATCTGTATACTGCCTGTAATCTGTAATACTGCAACTGTATATCTGTAGACTTGGCACTGTATATCTGTAACGGCAATTGTATTCTGTATACTGGCATGGCCTGCAGCTGTAAGTATCTGTATACTGCACTGTTATCTGATATACGGCACTGTCAATCTCTAGCTTAACTTTACACATTCTGAGACGGCCACTGGAGCAGATGTGGTGTCCTGTAGAGGCTAGCAGAGACCGTCGTCGGCTAAACGTTACAGGCTTTTGGTAACACCTCGTCAATCAATCTGCACTGTATATCTGTATACGGCACTGTATAAGCTCTGTATACTGCACTTATAGCTCGTGTAGACTGCCACTGGGTGGGATGGGACACTCTGGTATAACGGCAAGCTTTCAATCTTTCGTTTAACCGGCTGGGCACTTTGATGCATCATCTGTCTCCTGCAACTGTATATCTGGTAGAGACGGCACTCCGATTCTCTGTACGGCCGGCAACCTGTATATCTTGCACCATAAAACGAACCCGCCCGTACCATAATATAAACGCGTGGTTGCTCGCCTGTAGACCAGAGTAATCCCAGGGACGCGCACCTGATTTCATGATGCTTGTATGGTCGCAGTTCGTTCTCCCCTAGGCTCTGGTACGCTCATGACAACCGCGCCACGATGCAAACGTTATCTTTTAATACTGCACTGTATATCTGTAGACGGCATTGTATATCTGTAGTACTGCATCTGTATATTCTGTAATGTGCAACTGTATATCTGTAACAGCACCTGTTACTCTAGACGGCACTGTCCTATCGTGTATACCTGCCTGCTATTCTGTAAACGGCAACTGTCAATATCTGTTTAGTACCGGCACGTAATATCTGTAGACGGCCTGTATATCTTTGCTTAGTACTGCACTGTATATCTTCCGACTGCACTTTAATTCTGTATCCTGACAATGTATAAGCTTGTATACTCGCACGTATATCTTAGAACGGCATTGTATAATCCTTTATACTGCAACTGCAATATCTGTATCTGCCTGTAACCTCTGATAACTGCATTGTATATCTTGTAACTGCTCTGTAATCTCTGTTACGTCACTGGGATATCTGTCGGAACGTGCATTGTATATCTTTAATACTGCACTGTATATTCTGTATACTGCAACTGCACCTCGTATAGCTGTAGAGGCAACGTTCTAATCTTATACTGCACTGTATATTCTGTATACTGAACTGTACATCTGTATACTGCACTGTTATCTGTCACGGCACTGATGTATATCTGTAGACCGCAACTGTATATATCTGTAGACGCACTGTATACTGTCTACGCACTGATATCTGTATACGGCACTGTATTCGTATACTGCAGGACAAAGCTGTATATCGTAGGACGCGCACTGTAATCTTTAGACGGCATTGTACGTCTGTTATACTGCACTGTATATCTGTATACTGCACGGTATATCTTTAGACGGCAAAGCTGTAATATCTCTGGAGACGGGCACTGTATATCTGTCATACTGCACTGTTATCTGTATACCGGCATTGTAATACTGTATACTCTGCCCTGTACTATCTGTAGACGGCACTGTACTATCTGTCTGTTAGACGGCACTGTACTCTGGACGTCACTCATATCTGTATACTTCATTGTAACCAAAACTTCCCCACCACATTGCACTCGTTGCTTATTACACCTCCATGTAAGTTACTGTGGCTCCACAATTACATAATTGAGCAGTGATTTCCACGCTTAAAAAGGGGTAAACCACGGTTCATCTTTCCTCCCTTCTCCTATCCTTAAAGGGAATCTGTCACCACAGCTGAATCATTGTAATTTTTATTGGCACTGGTTGTCTCTGGTTTGTGCAGGTCTTTATAATTGTCCCAACGAATGGCCGTGTAACTTGTATCCCATGCATTGTCATTTTACCGCAGTCCGTGTGTGTGCGAAATATCTCAATCTTCCGGTGCTCACTTCAACAAGATAACACATCAGAGTCCCCACCAAGTTGCCTCATTTGTCTAACCGATTAACACTACGACAAATGAATAAGTCTTCACTCCTCCCTCTAGCATATATTTAATCACCATTACCGCGTCGGTATTCCCTCTCTCAGCTTCCCAGCTTCGCTTTCCGTCGATCCGTCCTCCCTTTTCTAAGGTTCCTTTCCGCGGGTACCACTTTTCAGCATGGAAACAGTGTGTGAAGAAGCTAAAACACTGGGCACGAGGTGACGGCCAAAGCCCAAGGGGAGCGTGCGGTCACACATCTCCAGCAACCGGCGCGAGTGTGTCCTTCTGTAGTCCTAAATAGCGAGGTCGTACTGTAGAAGCGAAGCAGACTTGCTCAGCTGATAGATAATCGCACCTATCGTCGTTCTCGCGAATTTCTTTAGAGCCTAGGGATAGTTGGAGATCCTCACCTCAGAGTGCAGCGCACCTCTCCTGTGACATCCCACAAGCGCAAGTTTTACTCTCCTCGATAACGCCCAGAGCGGCCTAGTCGCGGGTCACTCTAACGTCACTTTCAGTTCTAAGAGCCTCCTGGTAATCGATCGACCTGTGCGACCACGCTATGCCACAGAAAACGTGTAACGACCGCACCAAGTCTGGCTACACAGTAGGATACTTGACCGAGCTGTTGCGGGAGTCCAGCTCCTGTGGTCGACGGCATCAATGACCAGGGATTAATGAGCCCAATGCTCACCTTGGTGACCCTTCACATTTACCAAGGTATAATCGCTAGTCCGACAACGGGCGTCGCAATCGTTCGGATCAACCGTTCCCTACCTAGGGTCGCTGCAGGGGGTCTCGGTGAGCGACCGTTAGCAGCGGTCTACAGGGCCGTCTATGCCAGGTCCTATCGGAACCCCGATCTACTGTCGAACCCTCGCCAATTGGTGGAATAAAGCTGACTTCGAGATATTTAGGCATCCAAACATGTCTCCCACAGATCTGTAATCGTGAAACGTGTGGCGAATCGACGGGTGCAGCGACTACATCAGCGTGGCAAGCAGACGCAGAAGGCCGGGTCTGTCCGATCGACCCGAGAGATAAGACCTAGCGGCTGGCGACGAAGTGGAGCGCTATGTGACATGACCAGGATATAACGATCTGTGCACCTATGCGTGCAACATCACACAAAGACCTAGGGATATACGAGCTGTGCACCTGTGTGACATCACAAGCCAGGGACTATATAACGAGCTAGTGGCAACGCTGTGTGTCGGCATCACATGACTACCAGGGATATAATAGAGCCGTTCAACACCCTGTGTTACATGACATGACACCCATGTGATATTAACAAGCTGTCACCTGTGTGACATCACCTTATCAGCGGATTAACAGAGCTGTTCACACTGTTTTAAACAAATCACAAGACCGGGATATAGCGAGCTGTGCCACCGTTTGCATCAAATGATCAGGGCTCCATTTTTTTCCCCACAGAAGTAAACAACTTGGGCCTTATATAGCTAACTGATGTCACATATGACACCTTTCCCTTTAAATCACCCCTTTCAAATCTTAAACATTCCACTTTTCCCTTTAAGTTTTGTCACGTGTCCCGTCCCTCAGGCCGAATTTTTTAAGTACGCTGGATAATGCAATTATTACAGATAATTATTTAGAGAGCAGTTATAAGAGATTGTAACCAGTGTACGCAGATTGCCAGGCCCCGCTCCTGCCCTTGTACCTGCACCTCTAAAACATATCGATTTGCACAGACAATGGGTGAGTGCGCTTATAGTCTCTTTTCTCCTTTCTCCTCTACATATAATGGGGCAGGATGTGCATTGTTTATAACAGTCTCTCTGGAGCAGGCACCTGCACTGGACTATTATATTTTAATTGGAAGGTGAAGCCTCCTTCACCACCCCAGCTCTCAGCCTTCCGCTTGTACCGGATGTAATCCCAATGTAGTTCTATGGGTCACATCTATCATTTATTGTTGTCTCCTTTTTGTGATTGAACATTTGATCTGCACGTCCCCCACCGGGGCCTTTTCTTGGGCCTGGAGGCAGCCGGGGCCCAGAACTACCGTAGGGGCTGGCGTTGCAATCCTAGGCACGCCTGATGTCACGTTCTTGGTATGGTGGGTGGAGGACTGTCCTACAGCCCGGGAGGTATCACCGCAGTGGTGCGTACATGCAAGTAATATGGAGGGATATGCTGATGTACGGAATCTTCCCCTGGAAACCCTGAGGTCTGTAGGTAGTCCCTGGTATGGATGGGAGACGCCGTGGTGGTAACATCCCATATCCAGGGGATGCAGACGTTTGTGTCAATCAACTCACAGGTTCTTTAGTGACCAGTAGGCAAGTGGCCCTCTGCTCTGATACTGGAGTGGGAACTCAATGGAGAGTGGTCCTCAAATGGTGCAACACCAGCATGGTAGTCCAAGATGCAGTCCGGGATAGTTGAGGTGGAGCTGTGTCAAAGTGTTGCGAAACGCGTGGGTTGTGTTATGCTGTGGGTGTTTCCTGCACGTATCACCTACTAATTTCACCTGACCAGTTGGTGCTGGGACTTGTGGTTCTCCATTGATAGCGACATCCGTGATCTTCAGGGTGTAGTACCGTGCACCTGTGTGGTGTTAATAGGTCGAAACGCGTGGGTTGTGTTATGCTGTGGGTGTTTCCTGCATGTATCACCTACTAATTTCACCTGACCAGTTGGTGCTGGGACTTGTGGTTCTCGAATGATTGCGACATCCGTGACCTTCAGGGTGTAGTACCGTGCACCTGTGTGGTGTTCATAGGGCGAAACGCGTCACTTGTGTTATGCTGTCAGTGTTTCCTGCATGTATCACCTACTAATTTTACCTGACGAGTTGTGCTGGGACCTGTGGTTCTCCATTGATAGCGAAATCTGTGATCTTCAGGGTGCAGTACCGTGCACCCGTCTGATGTTCATAGTGAACAACTGCAGCTATTCAAGTAAGTCCTTTGTTTGTGTGTGTGAGCAAACACTTCCAAAATCCAAGCCCAGAATGCCCACAAATTGGGAACATTCACATTTAGAAAAATTGTGGCAAGCCCCGCCCACTTTGTGGACTCTTTAGCAAGACATGGGAGATTTAGAGGGCATGATCACTTGGCTAACAGTACTCTAGGTAACTTACCTTGTAACACAACTATTCATTAATCATTAAAGAGCCTTCAAGGGAATCTACCACCAGAATCCATCCTGATAAACCATGGACACCTACTCCTAGATCCAGGCACCAGGACTCTGGGAATAGATCATTTATACTGAGAATCTGATCATTGGTGATTATTTCTACACACTCCACAAGTCACCAACAGGACTTTTGCCCTTCTTCGGACCTTTAAGTAGATTCAGAGGTTGGTTTCCTGTAATGATCAAAATTGTATTTGGAAACTTGTAATAAGTTAATGGACTTTTTATCTTTCAACTGGATTGAGCCTCTCCTGGCCGAGCCCCGGCCTGCATGCTACATTATTACAAATCACTGTTATGTATCACAATGTAACGTTTATGCTGCTGCTATAAGCTGTACATCTGTAGACGGCACTGTATATCTGTATACGGCACTGTATATCTGTAGACGGCACTGTACATCTGTAGACAGCACTGTATATCTGTATACTGCACTGTATATCTGTATACGGCACTGTACATCTGTAGACGGCACTGTACATCTGTAGACGGCACTGTCTATCTGCACTGGATATCTGTATACTGCCACTGAATCTGTATACGCGGATTGCACTATCTGTAGTACTGCACTGTATATCTGATTCTGCATGTATATCTGTAGACGGCACTTGTATATCTGGATGCTGCCGTATATCCATGTATACGCAACTGTATATCTGTAGACGAGCACTGTATGATCTGGATACTGACACTGTTATCGGGTATACTGACATGTACATCTGTATACTGCACTGTATCTTGTAGACGGCACTGCTATATCTGAGACGGCACTTGTAGATCTGTAGGTGTAGACGGCCATAGCTACTATCTGAAATGCAATGTATGTAAGCTGTATACGGCACTGTAATATCATTGATACTGTCACGCTATGATCGTAGACGGCACTGTATATCTGTAGACGGCACTGTATATCTGTATACGGCACTGTATATCTGTATACGGCACTGTATATCTGTATACGGCACTGTACATCTGTATACGGCACTGTACATCTGTATACGGCACTGTACATCTGTATACGGCACTGTACATCTGTGGACGGCACTGTACATCTGTAGACGGCAGTGTATATCTGTATACTGCACTGTATATCTGTATACTGCATGTGACACCACCACATGGCACTCGTTGCTTATTACACATCCCATGTAATTACATGTGGCTCCACATTACAGTAATGAGCAGTGATTTCCACGCTTAAAGGGGTAAACCAAGGTTTATCTTTCCTCCTTTCCTATCCTTAAAGGGAATCTGTCACCAGCTGAATCAGTTGTATTTTTATGGCCGTTTGTCAGGTCTTTATAAGGGTCCAACGATGGCTGTAACTTGTATCCATCATTGCTTCCAGTCAGGGGGTGGGGTTATCTGCACAGCGCTCAAGCACACAGAACACAGAGGCAGCCCCCTAGTGGCCGCATTGTCACATAACTCCTCCTCCTTATTTCCCTGTACCTGCAGCAGGCCCTGCCTCCTCGACTACTCCCTGTCGAGCCGTGCACCTGTGTGATATCACATTACCAGGGATATAACGAGCCGTGCACCTGTGTGACATCACATGACCAGGGATATAACGAGCTGTGCACCTGTGTGACATCACATGACCAGGGATATAATGAGCCATGCACCTGTGTGACATCACATGACCAGGGATATAATGAGCCGTGCACCTGTGTGACATGCATGACCAGGGATATAACGAGCTGTGCACCTGTGTGACATCACAAGACCAGGGATATAACGAGCTGTGCACCTGTGTGACATCACATGTTCATGGGCCAGTTTTTCCCACAGGAAGTAAACAATGGGGCTTATTATAGATAACTGATGTACACAATGACACCTTCCCTTTAAATAAACCCCTTTCGTCCTTAAACTTCCACGTTTCCCTTTAAGTTTTGTCACGTTACCTCCCTCAGGCCGAATTTGTTAAGTGAAGCTGGAAAATGCAATTAGTTACAGATAATTAATTTAGAGCAGGTGATAAGAGATTGTAACCAGTGTAAGCAGAAGCCGCGCTCCAGCAGTTTGCCGGATGTGCCATTGTTTATCTGTTGGAGCAGGAACCTGCACTGGACTATTGTATTTTATTGGAAGGTGAAGCCTCCTTCACCCCATCTCAGCTTCCGCTGTGTAACCGGATGTAATCCCAATGTATGTTCTATGGGTGCACATCTATAATTTCTTGTTGTCTCCTTTTTTGTGATTGAACATTGATCTGCAACGTCCCCCACCGGGGCCTTTTCTTGGGGCCTGGAGGCAGCCGGGGCCCAGAATACCGGAGTGGCTGGTGGTTGCAGCCTAGGCACACTGATGTCACGGTGCTTGGTATGGGGAACCGGAGGGCTGTCCTACAGCCTGGCAGGTCTCCAGCAGGTGATGTGTGCAAGAAAAATGGAGGGAGAGGCTGATGTACTGGATCTCCCTGGAAACCCCTGAGCGTCTGTAGGATGAGTCCCTGGGTAATGGATGGGGAGCCCGTGGTGGTAACAGCCATATCCAGGGATCAGACGTTGTGCAAATCAACTCACGGTTCTTTATTGAACAGTAGGCAATGGCCCAGCGGATTCTGATACTGGAGTGGTCATGGAGAGTGGTCCTCAGGAATGGTGCACCAGCCTGGTAGTAGATGCAGGCCGGGATAGTTGAGGTGGAGCTGTGTCAAAGTTGTGGAAGCTGCAGCTCTGGGGTTAGAGTCTATTGACTCGCCCCAAGTGTTAGGCAGTAGGCCTGAGGCACTATAAGTTCCTGGGATTAGTATCTGTGGCAGCACTGAAGGTGTGCTGCACACACTGCCTCTCTCTTCACTCTGACTCCGCAGTCTGAACCATTTGCTGTCAGCCAGCAGAGGATTTTATACTCCCCCTGGTCAGGTGGTAGCACCTCTCCAATCACACTCCAGCTTTCAACACAGCCACATCAAAAAAATGCTAGGAATATACCATATACCTGTCCAATGTACAGATGGTTTAAGCATCTGCTGCTCTGGAGATATATTTTTGGCTTGGTCTGATTCTCTCCTCCGGGACTGACAACATCGGGGGCAACAGGAGACAGGAACACAGGGAAGCAGGATGTAGGGTGCAGGTATCAGGGAAGCCTGGGTTCTGGTATAGGCTTCATCCACACCCGTCTGGGCCGGCAGGTCAGAAGGAAGAAGATGGGGAGGCTGCATTGGAGGCCCGGTGTATGTGACTAGTTCCTGGCAGATGTTACGAGGGAGCACCGTCATGGTAGCGGCCGGCCAGGGAGACACCGGGAGGAGCGAAGATTCTTAGAAGACTTACATTTCCTTTATTAGAAGAACTTCAATAGACATAGAACAGCAGAGCAAGCTGGTGGTAAACTCCTTTCTGTGAGGCTACAACAACATCCAACACCGGGGTCTGACCTTTTTGGGCATGGGGGGCATCTGGATTCCCTTTGGCACCTGAGTGGCTGTCTAAGTGTCTAGCACTCAACTGGGTCACGGTTGCTGGGTCCCAGAGGAACAGGCCCAGTCCACGCCGGGCAGGTAGATTGCAAGAAAAGAGAGGGAGATATTTTGAATGAATAGTAGTTCTCCACGGGGCAACCCCGATGGGTGTGTGAGGATCCCTGGCTACATGGTAGATAGGAGGCCCCTGGTGTTAGCAGCTTTAGGCAGAGAGAAGAGATGTCAACCATAAACTCACAGATTCTATATTTCCAGAACACAAACTTCAACGTAGGCAACAGGCCACGGTAACAAATCCACTAATCCAGGACAACACAGGGGGCTCACAAGAGCCACAAGGGGTTTTATAACTTCCCTTGGATGTGGTCAGTTCAGGGTTTATCCAACCAGGACCTTTGTACAATTAGTTATCAACATTACATTTCATTGATCACAATACAGGCAGTCCCCGGGTTACATACAAGATAGGGTCTGTAGGTTTGTTCTTAAGTTGAATATGTATGTAAGTCGGAACTGTATATTTTATCATTGTAATCCCAGCCAGAACTTTTTTGGTCTCTGTGAAAATTGGATTTTAAAAATGTTGGGTTGTCATAAGAACCAGGATTAACACTAAAGCTTCATTACAGACGCCTGTGATAACTGTTACAGCTGATCATTATAGCCTAGGACTAAAGTACAATAAATTACCAATATCCAGAGGTCCGTTTGTAACTAGGGGTCGTATGTAAGTCGAGTGTTCTTAAGTAGGGGACCGGCTGTATAAAGATATTTCTTCAGGCCAGATATTAAACAGTCGCAATACCAAATATAGCCAATAGGTGGATGAATATCTCATACTAAGTACATGTTCTTAAAGGTAACTTCTTATTGAACCACACAGAATGTGGGATTCGCTGGCCATACTTCTCCCATATCTTTAGGACAGTGGAATTGGACAATGGATAATGGACACTGAATCTTGTAACGTAACCTGTCCGGCGGGCCATTACACTACCAGGGCTGTCCATTGGCTGGCTTGGCAGGAGACAGTTCTCCTATAGCAGGAACAAATTAGCAGTGTCTCAGTCAGTTCTAGTGGCCAGCTTATCCGGCAATAATCTCCAGTGACCCCGGTCGGCTCTACAGCAAATTTATACCACAAATACTTACCTAAAAAGCTTACACAAAGAGCTTAGCAAAGAGCTAAGAGCACAGCAGTGCGAGGACACTCCCTCATTGCACTTGTTTTTTGCAGTCCTGATGCTACTAACAACTATTAGATATGATTACACTTCTCCACAGGTCCTATACATAACAATCTCTGCAGAGAACTAAGAGCACAGCAGTGTTCCTAATTATCCCCCTTTTTAACCCTTGCACAGCTGACACTAGGTAAAGCAGATGTCAGTGCACTCCATGTTATTCTTCTTCCGTTCACCTGCCGGGATAATTTCTGTGTCAATTTCCTTCGGCTTTGCTGAAAGCGTTTAACTCTTAAAGGAGACGCAGGATAGATGATGTTTCTGTGGATATTGGGATATTATTACTTCCCCGGTGCCCTGGCAGGTGCCTGGCACTCCTGAATATGTAGGAATATGACATTTTCACCCTCGGTTATATCAGTGTTGGAATTTATTTTTCTTTCCATTTTCCGATGAACTCGGCTCAGATCACATCCACCCACACAGATCCATTCCTATAATAACAGCCCCATTTATACTTATTACAGGTGACATGTAATAGGATGGAGAAGCCCTGTATTCTACATACAATACAATATTCTAGAAGATCTCAGGAATATGACACGTATCACCATAGCGCCGGCTGAATACTATTACACATTAGAGGCCTCTTTTATATCCAAGATCTGTAGGAGTCGGTGACAACTTCATCTGTAAGTGACGACTGGACGAGATCCAACTTCCCTTCAGAAAATAGCAAAGAGGGGAAATATCATTATCGGCAGGGGAGCATTTGCATATGGAAGGGACTAATGTGTTGTTGTTATTGTTATTCAAATCTATGTGAATTATTATTATTCATCAGGATATTTGGCAGTGGAACGTAGTGGTGCAGATATAAAAGAATCAAAGAATGAGCGCAATTGTCCCTTTAAATTGCATGAACTTGTCCATTGTAAGATTCGGATGAGTGAACGGGCCTGTAAGAAGTCACATGTCGTCATGGTTACGTATGCTTTATGGCAGTTGCAGTAAATGTGGCCTCATGGAACCAGAGGCCGTGTTCACACCTGGCGTTTACAAATGAAAAAGGCTGTTTTGAGGAGATGCACCTAAGCGCATGAAGTTAACAAGTGAAAAAAACACACAGGGGCTTATTTACAAAGGGTCCTGCGTTTTCCGACGTTTTCAGGGATCGCACCGCTGGGACAGGGATTTAGGAGGGGATTGTGTCTCACACGATAGGATTTTGGCGCATCGGCGGCTTTCATGTGTCAGAAATCTGGGGGCAGGTCGTCGGACGATCCGACGGATTCGGACAGAGTGCGGGATTTAACTTTAAAATTGTGCTGCAAGCCAAGCGCTTACATGCACCAGGAAGAAGGTGAACCCAGGGACCTGAGAGGGGAAGCGACACATGCAGGATATCGGGTGAACTATGTAAGTGAATCGTGGTAGAGTGAAGAACCGTCGGACACTCCGGATTGGGGATCGTGCTGGACCGGGTAAGTAAATGTGCCCCAATGTAAACGCCACATGTAAACACAGGCTAAAACGCAACCTAAAGGAAGCGTTCACACGTTGCGTTTTTGATGCGTTCCGGATGCATTTTTTTAAAACATCCAAAATGCAGGAGGGAGGGGCTAGACCCAAACCCATATGTGTTTCCAATGAAGTGCATGCGTTTTGGAATAAGCAACACATCTTTTACATCAAAAATGCAACTTGTGAACAGTCCTAAAGGCTCCACCTGCCATCACATGTTGAGAGAGCATTGCGCTTCCATCACATTTACTAAACGTGATGGAACCGCAATGTTAGCTCAAAATGTGATCACAGGAGGAGCCTTTGCGTTGCATAATGCAAACGCCACGCACATGATGAGCGTTGTTCTAGGGCTGCACACAACAGGTCCAAGGACTGTATTCGCAGTGTAGTGTGTAGTCCCTTGCTGAACCATATGTCTGCAAAAACAGTTCATCTGTATGACGCCCGGTTTGCCGCCCCCTATCGCCAGCCCTGCTTACAAGGTAGCTAGAAGAGGTGTGTTATTCCTTATCCCATTCTGGAAAACTTATTTGCATATTTTCACAGATTCACAGTTGTAAAGCAGGATGTCCATTCTGTAAAGGGATCTAAATCTGTTGTATTAAATTGTTTTAAAAACTGCATTTGCCGCTGAGTTTTGTTACTTTGTATTTTCTCTCCAGGACACGGTAGGCTTGGACACACTGATCTTTCATGGCGCCTGGACTCTACTTCAGTAGCTTGTGTGACTGGGGGTGGATTGAAGCTCCTGTACTGAAGAGATCAAGACCCTTCAGTCACTACAGCTGCCACAGTGCACATGAGCTCACAGAGAAATGCGCATGCGCCATATGGACAGAGCACTGTGACTGAGAGGGTGCGATCTCCCTCTCATTCCAGCTCCCAGTCACGTGATCTAATGACGTTCCGATTCTCGTTAGTGGGAGACCATGTGACCCAGAGGCAGGTTTTTGTCCTTCTGTATGAAGTCAGCGGCAGGTCAAGGTTGGGCCTCATTATGTTTGTTCCATGTTATTTATTGCCACTGTTAATAATTCAAGATACATTTCACAGGAATACAATTGCAACAATGTAATTCTCCTTTCCTCAGATGTTATATTGCGTTTCAAAACGCAATTTAAACGACATGTATGAACTCAGCCTTAGGCCCATGGGACACTTATAGTCAATAAGTGAGCGGGAGTGCAGCGGGCAGCGGATGACAGGCTGCACTCATGGTTCTGTCACCCCCAGAATGGGTGAAAACATTTATGCAATTAATATGACTGCCATGTAAATTCTCGGAGGAGGCTCCTCGCTACGGCTGCTCAGGCGGCATAATTATTCATCTCCTCTTCAAAGTTTCTTCCCGACTGCTGAGATAGTGTTCACAGCAATTACCTTGTCAGCTGCAGGGATCTGAGGAGGAGGGAGACATGTAGAGACACGGGAAATCATGGGCTGCAGGATTGTATATCATAGATGGAGGCGATTTTACATAAGTGCTTTCCCCTTAAATGAAAATAGGTTGGCATCTTTGGTCACATGGTTGTTGGGGTTGTCCGTGGGTTGCAAAACATGGCTGCTTTCTTCCAAACAACAGCACCACTCTTGACCATGGTTTGTGTCGGTATTGCAGCTTAACTGGATAGGAATTTCTGTTACATTTAGTGTGACACCCTGGCCACCAGCACTTTGGCCACCATAAGGCACAAATAGTTAAGTACATATAAAGGCCTCACGCACACAACTGGATATGGGGACCACAAGATAGATACACCAAAATGTGGTCTATTTTGCACGGTCATGGTGCGGTGAGCACACGGTGTCTCACTGCACCATGATCGACCCAGATGGCCGCTATCCATGCCGTGTCCGCCTGTGCTCACCCCTATCATCTCCACCCAACCTGAAACTGGTTGCAATCTTTCCCATGTTTGTGGTCCATTTCCGCACATAATTACAAGCACGTGCACAATACATACTTTATAGCACAATATTGACCAGAACCCTTAAATTCTTACCAGATAGTTCCTCCATGAAATATAGCCAGTAGTGTTCTAAGTACCAAGCGTTTAGTTTCCCCACAGCACCCCCACAGGAGAAACAAGGTATTATACAATTATCATTAAATTCAATGAAATGTCCTGGGTCTGCAACATCCTCCCACTGAGACCTAACCTAATGGCTTGGGGACAGCTGGATTCCTGTGGCTGGCTTTAGAGTGCTCTAGTGCCCTAGTGCTTTAGAGTGCCCTAGGTGGAACATGCCTCATCCACACCGGGCAGGTCCACAAGGGTCCACAAGAGTGGGAGGCCATAATATGGTGGAAGGTTTCCCCCTGGGACATTCGAGGTGTGTGTGGTAGGGTTCCCCAGGTAGATGGTATAGATGAGGCCCGTGATGTAAGCGGCAGCCAGGGATAACATGTGGAGACAAGATATAGAACATCAAACTTACAGTCCCCTTTTACCAAAATTTCAACTGTAGCAGCAGCAAAGGTATCAGGCTGAGGTAGTAGTCATATCTGTCAGTATCTGAGTTAGCCGGTGGGATGCAGTCTAGTAAAGGAGCTCAGTTCCCAGATTCGGGGATTTGAGGCTGGAGAAGATAGCCTGTCTAAGATTGCTGCCAAAGTAGCTTCTCTACAAGGGTGTAGTCACATGTACTGCTTTCATTTTGTTTAGAAGCGGAACCAAAGCGTGAGGAGGAGTTTCACTGCCCGATTGCATATGCGTTGGGTAAACAGCATCCGGTGTCTAGTATTGTTTAAATACTGACGCTAATAATGTTTTCATACTTCGGTGCACGGAGCTGTGTGAGGTGTCATTTTTTGCAAAATCAGCTGACGTTTTTGTTGCTACCTGATGTATAAAAGGTTCGTAAAGGACCTGTCAGGCGGGCCATTACAGGCCCTTCAGAATAAGCACTCTATACTTGGGGTAAATTTAAGGGCCATGGGCAGGAAGACAACCCTCAACCATCCTATAGAATTTCTCAACAGAAAATATGAAAATGGGTTTTCTAAGCAGGAACTTACACACCCCTTCAACTACTATTGATAAGTTTTGTATAAGGTCGAAGATGACGAGTAGAAAACTGAGTTAGATTTTCACTAGACAACATACTTGTTGGTACCTCAGCTGTTGATTTGCGTTTCATTTCCTGCTGTGGTAGAGGTGAAGAATGGGGCCCCATTGTTCTACTTTCCACTTCTGCTCCCAAATGTAATTAGAGACCCACAAAACCAAAAAAATTGATTATTTCTGTTTATTAGCTTTTTTTTTATAATTCTGAATTTGTCAAAACAAAAATATAACATATATATTTGAACATCTTTGCGGAAGGGCACATATACAAAAATAGCTTTACAATTTATACAATGAATGTGTTCAACTCAGTTTAGGGTCAAATCTACCACATGATCCAAAATAAGATGAGATGTTGAAAAGTGGGTGTCTACAGGAAGGCAACAATTTTATTGGTTACCATGGAAACACTGACTCCCAAAAACGGTAGAATATTTGGGATGTGGATAACCACTGTTCCTCCTATATGGTCCCCGGCTTAGATCCGCCTCTATGACCTTTATCTGAGAGTGGTTTTAGTTATCCCTGGCGAGATGTAGGACCCAAGCCACGTCCTACCCAATGTTCCATCTTACGTAGATGTCCTGAAGCAGCAGCCGCAAGAGGGACGTAAAACAAGTCTGCGTAACATGGCGAGACTTGTCATGTGACTTGTCATGTGACAACTTGAGTACAGAACTACTGAAGTACTGAAATGCTGGTCGACGAGACAGGAAGGTCAATAGTATCAGTTATGTATGTTTATGGTATCTAATACTATGTATGTTATGTGAAAACTATAACTACTGTCAGGATAGAATGTACCTCGCAGGAGGAGCCCTGAAGACTCAACAACTACAACTTACATTATCAAATGTCACGCCTCTACCTCTTGATTGTTTGGCCTGTTTATGCTGATTGAGAATGCAGAACTACTGAAGTGATACAAATGTATCTTTTTCTCTGCTTGCTCTGGTGTTGCCATGGCAGCACAACTGACACGGCATCAACATCCTGTCATGTGACCTATTCTGACAGGAAGTCTAATAAGAACGGACCATTTTTCTTAGCCATTTTGAGATTATGATACAGAGACAGTTATTATATTTCACTTATTAAGAGGAATATGAATAATTTTTTCAATTGGTTCACACAGTACAAAACTATTTTTTTGTCTTCCGTCACAGCCATCAACATTTTTCCTTAGAAACAAACACTTTTTTTTAGCAGCATACAAATACGAAATTGATATTGCTTTTCATGGACTTCCTGTCACATGACTTCTGCTCTTTTCGAATGGCAGGAAGTCCACACAGAAGCCTATGAAAACTGCCTTGGCAACCCCAGAGCAAGCACGATATCATTGTGGTAGGAGTAACGAAACGAGAATAAAAATTTTTAAAGATAGAAAATCTACATAGCAGCAGGACACCTTTTCACCCAAATGCTAATTTGTGCTTCAAAGTATGAAAAATAATGTAGTGGAACACTAAATACAGATGATAAATCATCTATTTTCTTCAGTTATCTCATAGTAGCTAAGGTCGGGATAAAGAATCAGGTCCATCAAGGTGAGAAACTACTATGTGCTCCAAAAAGAACAAAAATATCAGCCCCTTTATAACCATTTTAACTTTCCGTTGTTACTCCAGGTTGCATGGAATAATCTTTTAGCTCCTTGTAGGATGTGCAAAAGGTTTGGGATGCCACAATGTAGATGCGGTGCCATCATATTTAGCCAAACAGCCCAAGTCAGGGTCAAGAACTATGAGTGGAGCACGTAGTAATCTATTCCCCTGAGTTTTAGGCAGTGATCCACCACCAGGTTTTCCCATCCAAGGGGAGCACACATGAGGGTCGTTGGACACAACCCAAACACTCGATCCATCCCGAGAAAAATTGTCAACTTTTCACATTTTTTTGTATGACTGGATGGTGTCCCCTATGGACAGTGCATCATGTACACATATCAAACAGCTCTGTGTCATCTGGAGACTCGGACTGAAACTGTGGCATGTACGGGCGCAACATTCTCTTCAGAAACCCTGGTTGCCCGTAGTCATTTTCTATTAGCTTGGAAGTCTTCTCTCTCCTAAAATCCAGGTCCTGGTAGGACACATTTCCCTGGATGTGGTAAGTCATCAAGGGATCTTTGGAGAAATAATGTTCCTGTTGACTATTTTGGTTGGAATCCACACCCAAATAGTAGCGATTTCTCTCAGGGCTGTCTCCTTCTAAACTTTCCTCCTGGTCGGTGGGTTCGGAAAATCCTTCGGATGATACGGTAGAGTTTGAAGATGTGATCTTGGGCTCCTTGGTATGTAGAGCGGCCATGATGAGAAGCGCCTGTTCCTTGTCTTCAAGACTACCGATAACTATCGAATTATTACTTAAAAAACATCCATCTCCGGAGCCGACGCTGATTTTTCTCTCGTTGACGCTTTGCTGAGGGTTGCTGATTACGGTGGCATATTTCACACTAGATTGGCATGAGGTCCCCCTGTACATGGTGGCCTCGGGTTCATCCAGGTAGGTGCAGTTGCTGCCAAATTGACCGGTGGCACATGCAGAATCTCGGTCGTCGGTCAACCGGTCAACTACCGAAACGTTGTCTACGTCTTCCTTCTCCCACCCTTTATCGATATGCAGGTTTTCAAAAATAGCTTCAGGTTCCAAGATGAAGGGGAAATTGTGCGCCAGGTGGTGACGATGCTTCATGAAAAGGTTTTCTAATGTATCTGGCTGGACAAAAACGCAATTATTTATTCTTAGTACAGCCGGCTCATGCTGGGAAACACATGAATGCTCTACGGTAACTAGATTAAGGGGAAGGCTTACGGGATGTCAATGATGGATGATTTATATGTTTAGCTTCTTAATATGATTTTTCGGAAGAGTTTCTACTGAACACGTAAGACAAAACTAACGGCCAATGTCGTCAAACTTACCTTTTGGAAATTGACTCCTTGAGCCCAGGAGCAATACTTGGGGTTAGGCACTTCCTTCCAGAACAATCGCTTCATTCTGAAATACAATCAATAGATGTTGTGTTGATAACTAGAGATGAGCGAATCCGAAGTGTAGGTGGGGGCATGTTCCTCCCAACCCGGACATATTGATGTCCCTAATAACTACCCATGACACCCTGGCCAATCATAGCCATGAGTAGTTATTAGGGGTGTTAATTTGCCGGATTGGCTGCTCGGCAGTATGTTCAGGTCAGGAGGAACACACCCTTAGGCTACATTCACACACACGTTTGGGGGGCGTATATAGCTGGCAATGGTCGTACGGCGCCGTATGGGTGCAGTACGGTTTAGCACCGCACCGCAGCCGGTAGAAAGATAGAACATGTCCTATCTTTCGCCGGAATACGGCACAATGGGGGTCATTTACTAAGGGCCCGATTCGCATTTTCCAGACGTGTTACACGAATATTTCCGATTTGTGGCGATTTCCCCTGAATTGCCCCGGGATTTTTCGTGCATGCGATCAGATTGTGGCGCATCAGCGCTGGCATGCATGCGACGGAAATCGGGGGGAGATAGATAGATAGATATGAGATAGATAGATGGTGTCTTCCACTTTGAAAGATGCCAAAACATCATTTGGAGTTTCCACCTCTAGATAATTCGATAGTGAGGCTGAAAGATAAATAGGAGAGATAGATTGATAGATAAAGTTCTTACAATAGAAGCATCCTCTACCCTCACCTACTATCACTCTTCCCCTGTAGCTCCTCGGGGCGGGTCTTTGGCTTCTCTTTGCCAGTCTGTCACTCCTCTTGGCCACATTTAGAAATTTTTGCACCATATAATCTAATATTATCAATAAATATATATTTTACCTTTTTTTATTATGTTTCCTTTAAGCTGATGGTATGAGCTACACGGCATATCCGCTGGTGGGCAGCACGGCCGGGGGCACATTAATTACCATCCTATTTAATGGTAAGATGGGGGTTCTAGGTAATAATGGGGATTGTATTCATTATGTGCAGTAGCCACAGGTGGAACTGACTGGTGGACACCAATAGCAAATTGGGACAATTGTTGTTTATCAGCTGCATCTGCAACAGTATTCTCTATAGGGAACCAGTCAGCAGGTGCAGTACAGTATGAGAAGAACTTTTTTGTATGTTGTAAGTAGCATAAGTACAGTAAAAATTTGCATTTATATTCTATTTTAGCTTTTTTAGAGGCAATGAGGGTGTGTCCTCACACTGCTGTGCTCTGATCTCTCTGCTTGAATACTATAGCAAATAGACAGACTGACTATGACTTTGCCAGGTGAAAACTACTGAAATTATTCATATTATTATTTAATATATCAACTGAAGCTCTTTTTTTTTATAGATAAAAGTTTGACAACTTTCTAATATACTGTTTGTAAAGTGTAATTTCCTATGTACTTTTACATGACTGCTTGTTGCCAGTGAATGGAACAAAATACTAACAAAGTACTATGGCTGTATAGGAGCAGCTGCTAAAATTTCGCCCCTCCAGCTGTCTCCACCCACAGTAGAAAGAGTACAGGGAAAAAAACGCTTACAATGTTACACAGTGTCCATAGTATTTGGACTATAGGAAAGGAAAGGGGCGTCACAACAGGAAGTCAGTGAGAAACGGATAGAACCAATAATTACAGAGCAGGAAGTGATGTCAGAGAAGGGGGTGTTTAAGCACCTCTCCTTACATACCATAGATGCTGCAATGTATCTTATCTGCATTTATTTTTATATCTGAATAAGTTTCACTCACCAGATGAGAGGACCCATCTTCAATAATTCCATTTGCTATGATGATGGTTGTTGGGTAATCACATCTAGGTCTAAACCCTTGATCCAAAAGGGTCCATCCCACAGAAAAAGATGCCTAAATAATGAGACCTTATAGTTTTTAACGCAGCATGTTCCTCTCTTCTAACAACCAGACAGCGCTATGGACAACCAGCAACTGGCCTGTTATGGAAAAGGACCCTACATTGAGGTGCACATGACAAGTCCACCGAAGCCTCCAGTCATATGTGACCTTCTCCTGACTTACACACCTGCAATCCAATGTAGAACAAGGTATGGATCATGTAATATGTGACAATACATACAAGCTCATCAGAGAGGAGAACTTTGTGTAGACCAGAAAGTGCAGAAAGGAAGAAGCAAAGGAACCTTGGAAACCAGGTCATCGGGGATTCGTGTTTTCCCGACGTGTTACCCAAATATTTCCGATTTGCGCCCATTTTCCCTGAATTGCCCTGGGTTTTTGGCGCACGCAATCGGATTGTGGCGCATCGGCGCCGGCGTGCACGCGGCGGAAATCGGGGGGGCGTGGCCGAATGAAAACCCGACAGATTCAGAAAAACCGCCGCATTAAAAACAAAAAAGTGACGCTGGACTCGTGCTTACCTGCACCAGGAATAGGATTGTGAACTCAGGCGTGCCTCGGCGGACTTCAGCGCAGCAGCGACACCTGGTGGACGTCGGAGGAACTACCTTAGTGAATCGCCGGAACACCCGAATCCACCGCAGAGAACGAGCCGCTGGATCGTGAATGGACCGGATAAGTAAATCTGCCCCATTGTGTTAAGTCTAAAGAGTAAAGAAAACTGAGGTTAGATGTTGGCATCAAATAGATCCTTGACTTCTATAAAGACCAGATATCCGACTAAAGGTTAGTATCATAGCAGAAAAGAAGCGGGAATGGTTTCCTCGTGGACCTAAAATATCAACCTCCATAATGGAAGAAAGGTCCAAAGGTGTGGAAAATATTCAGTTGATGTGTATAACTCACTTTAAAAAAAAATGATTACTATCTATGACCTTAGGTGTCTTCTGACAAAGTGCTCAATAGGTTATGGTTAGACATAGCCTCCACCACCACCACAAGAGGCTTACATGGGAAACATGTGTGGTCTACATTATTTAGGACAATCATTGGTAATGACAAGTTAGAAATCCAAAAGATCCATGACTTCAGTGAAGAGTAGATAGAGTCATGTTAGAGGAAGTCCTGAGAAGGTCACAACATGACCACAATGAGATAATGTGTCACGTACAGTAGGGGATGGATCTTGTCTGTGCTATTTTTGATGCATGGTTGGACAACTAGTCAGGAGATGTTGGCATCAAATAGAGAACTTTGAAAAAAGAAAGAGTCTTGGCACCACATCCTCAACGAGGGCAGACAGTGTATGAGGGCAGCTAGATACTAGAAGCAGAGAGATTGGCTTGGATGTTGCCTATTCAGAGATGTCGTGGTGTCACAGTCCTATTGTAGGCCTTATCCACACCCGTCAGGGCCAGCAGGGTGACATAGTAATAGGGTTCCCAATGGGCATTGTTAGTGTAGGAGACAGGTCCCAGCTGATGGTGAGTGGTTAGCATCACTCAGATAGCATGAAGGAGTCCAGTTGACTAGCTGGAATGAAGTATTAGAGATGAGTACCTAAGCCCTGGACCATGGTCTGCTTGGCTGGTTCACTCCGAGGAGCCAGGTCAGCTCAGCCGCATGTGCAGCACAATTTAGGACAGTCTCTAGAATCAATTCAAATCAGAATGAAATAACAAAGACCCTGTCATAAGACAATGACTGAGATTCCCCCGAATGAATCATAATTTTTTAAGGCTCTAGGTACCAGGTTACTATCCCAAGAACAACCTGCATTACCTCAGGGTAAGATACATTAATAGTAACAAACACACACTCTGGCAGCTGAACGGAATACCTATATGCATAGTGCAGACAGATGTAGCCATTTCTAGCACTAGGTGATGCTATTGTTACACAATACTACACAACGGGGGTCATTTACTAAGGGTCCGATTCGCGTTTTCCCGACGTGTTACCCGAATATTTCCGGTTTGCGCCGATTTTCCCTGCATTGCCCCGGGATTTTGCCGCACGCGATCAGATTGTGGTGCATCGGCCTTGGCATGCACGCAACGGAAATCGGGGGCGTGGCCGAATGAAAACCCGACGGATTCGGAAAAAACGCTGCATAAAAAAAAAAAGTGTCGCGGAGCTTGCACTTACCTTCACTAGGAATAGGCCGGTGAACTTGAGTGCATTCCGGGGAACTTCAGCGCAGCAGCGCCACCTGGTGGACATCGGAGGAACTGCCTTAATGAATCCCGGCCGGACCCGAATCCACTGCAGAGAACGCGCCGCTGGATCGCGAATGGACCGGGTAAGTAAATCTGCCCCAATGTGGCCTGGATAAAGACATTTCGAAGTAATTTGCACCTAGAAAAGCTGGTTGTGCTACTAAGACAGCTGGATCCCTGAGATACAGAGCCCCATAAGGTGATCAGTCCTACCGAGTCCACTCCAGCGAGAATATTGGCCTCCAGGATATTGATCTGCCTGATGTCCACCATGGTTAGGAGAATTTGACTTGGCAAAGTGTTTATAGGAACCTAAGGGTTAGTGATGTAGCAGATTAGGGACTTCTTAGTGATATCTTAGAGATGAAACCTTAATCCCATTCAATGTTTCTGGCAGACCAGTGAGAGAACATGAAGATCCTTATGAGTTGCAGGTCCTCTTAGATGGAAAACCAGTCCGACAAACAACGGTGATCACGTATAAGGTACGACAGAGGATTCCAGGCTATGGATCAATATCATGATATCTCTAGGAGTGCGGCGGTTTTTCCGAATCGAGGGTTTTCGTCGGCCACGCCCCCCGATTTCCGTCGGTGCATGCAGCGGATGCGCCACAATCGATCGCATGCGCAAAAATCCGGGGCAATTCAGGGAATCGCCACAAATCGGAAATATTCGTGTAACACGTAGGAAAACGCGAATCGGGCCCTTAGTAAATGACCCCCATTGTGTGACGTATTCCGGCGAAAGAAGGACATGTTCTATCTTCTCCCGGCTGCGGTGCGGTTCTATATACCAGCCAGCTATATACGCCCCCAAACTGGTGTGTGTGTGAATGTGCCTAAGGGTGTGTGCCTCCTGACCTTGGACTGATTATACTGCCAGAGCAGCCAACCGTGGCAATTAACACCCCTAATAACTACTCATGGTATGATTGGCCAGGGGTTCATGGGTAGTATTTAGGGGGCATCAATATGTCGGGTTGGGAGGAACATGCCCCCACACACTTCAGATTCACTCATCTCTAGAGTTATCAACAACAACATCTTTGATGTATTTCAGAATGAAGCGATTGTTCTGAAGGAAGTGCCTTGAACCCCAAGTATTGCTCCTGGTCAAGGAGTCAATTTCCAAAAGGTAGATTTGACGACATTGGCCGTTAGTTTTTGTCTTACGTGTTCAGTAGACAAACTCTTCCGAAAAATCATATTAAGAAGCTAAAACAACTGAATCATCCATCATTGACATTCCCGTAAGCCTTCCCTTAATCTATTACCTTAGAGCATTCATGTGTTTCCCCACGCATGAGACGCTGCAACTAAGAATAAAAATATTATGTTCAGACAGATATTTTTTTGCTGCACCAGAACTTAAACTTTCAATGAGCATCGTCCCTGGGTGACGCGACAATTTCCCCTTCATCTTGGAACCTGAAGCTTTTGAAAACTGTGCATATCGATAAGGGTGGGAGAAGTGAAGACGTGAACAACGTTTTCCGGTAGTTGAGAACCGATTGACCGACGGACCGGATTTCTGCTAGATTCACAACCGGTCATTTGGATCGCAACTGCAAGCCTACCTGGATCTTACCATCCCGTCAGGCCACATTTACTAGGCGGGTCTGACCCTCATGTGCGCATAGTCTAGACGTTAGTCGAGATGATGCCACCGTAATCAACAACCCTCGACAAAGCGGCACGATGAAAAAGAAATCAGCTTCGTGCTTCCGGTAGAGGATGTTTGTTTAAAAGTCAATTAATTTTTCGAGTAGTTGATCGGTAGTCTTGAAGACAAGGCAAGGTCCTAACGTGCCGTTCTACTCATGGGTCGCGCATACTACAACTCTAGCAAGGGTGACTCATCTCGAAGATTTTATCCAAAGCACTACAGAGAAATGTTGAACCGACAGCCTGAGATCGAACACCCCAGCTATTGGTGATGTTTGAAGGATGCCAAGCCGAGAGAAATCCATATTTGTGGCACCAAAAAGTAGTCAACAGCGAACATTATTTCTCCAAGATCCCTTGATACTTCCACATCCAGGGATGAAATGTGTCTATGTACCAAGACCGGTACTTTATGCGTGTAGAGAGAGAAGACTGTGAATCCAAGCTATAGAAAATGACATACGGAGGTCCTAACCACGATGGGTTTCTGACATGAATGTTGCGACACCGTCATGCCACACCCGGACCTCCTTTCAGCTCCGAGTCTCCGTGACACGAGAGCTTTTTGAATATATGTAGACAGATTGCACTTGTCTATAGCGGGGACACCTCCAGTCATGCATACAAAAAAGTGAAAAGTTGACCACTTTTTGCTACGCGGAAGGATCCGGGGATGGTTGTTGTCCACAATCACCTATGTGTCGCCCACTGCTCTGGAAGATAGACAGGGAACCTGTGTGAGATCACATCTGCACCCTAAAACTCAGGGGAATATACTTAAGGCTAATCTACGTCTCTCCACTCATTGTTCTTGACCCTCACTTGGGCTGTTTGGAGCTAAAGTATGATGGCACCGCATCTACTTGATGACACCACCGCTTTTGCACATCCTACAAGAGCTATAAAGATTATTCCATGCAACCGGAGTAACAAGGAAAGTTAACTGTGTTATGTAAGTGGGGTGCAATCTTGATAGTATTTGTTCTTTGGTTGGAGCACATAGTAGTTTCTTCTCCCTTGAATGGACCTGTTCTTTATCCCGACCCTTAGCTACATGAAGATAACTGAAGAAAAGTAAGGATTTATCATCTGTATTAGTGTTCCACTACATTATTTTTCATACTTTGCAGACACAAATTAGCATTCGGTGTGAAAAGTGTGCCTGCGGCTCATGTAGATTTTCTATTTTACAAAAATTTTATTCTCGTTACGTTTACTCCACCACAATGATATGTGCGTTCTCTGGGTTGACCAAGGCAGTTTCATAGGTTCTGTGTGGACTCCGGTCATGTGACCTCATTTCGAAACAGCAGATAAGGTAGTTGACAGAAGTCCATGATGAAAGCAGTATCAAATTTTCGTTATAGGTTCTGCTAGTAAAAAAAGGTTTGTTTCTCAAGGAAAAATGTTGATGGCTGTGAACGGAAGACAACGAAAAAGTTTTGCCTGTGGGTAACCAATTGAAAAAATATTATGTTCCATCTGATAAGTGAATAAAGGAATTATAATACTGTCTCTGTATCATTAATTCGTCAAAATGGCTAAGAAAAATGGTCCTATCTTGATTAGACTTCCTGTCAGAATAGCCACCATACAGGATGTTGATGCCGGGTCAGTGTGCTGCCATGGCACACAGAGGCACAGGCAGAGAAAAAGTCATTTGTATCATTCAGTATTCCTGATTCTCAATCACAAATAACCAGAGCCAACAATCAAGAGGTAGGCGTTGACATTTTGAATAATGTAAGGTGTGAGACACTGTGTCCAGTCTTCAGGGCTCCTCCTGCGAGGTACATTTCTATCGCTGAGACAGTAAGTTATATCTTTTCACATAACATACAGTAGTATTCAATACCATAACTAACTAATCTGATATGATGTGACCTTGCTGTCATCGTTCGACCAGAATTTCAGTCTTCAGTAGTCTGTACTTATCATTGTCCACATGAACAAGTCACATGACAAGTTAGCGCCATGTTACGCCCAGACTTGTGTGATTACGTCCCCTCTCATTGCGGCTTGCTGCTCAGAACATCTACGTAAGATGGAACATTGGGTAGGGGACTGGCTTGGGTCCCATCTCGCCAAGGCAACTACAAACACTCTCAGATAAAGGTCCATAGTAGGCGGAAGTCAAGCGGGGACGGGGGACAGACGGGATATAGAGAGGAACAGGGTGATCCACATCCCAAATATTTAGATCTACCGGTTTTGGGGAGTAAGGTTTCCAGTGGTAACCATTAAAATTTTGACCTTCCTGTAGACACCACACTTTTTAAAATCTCATCTTGTTTGGATCATTTGTAGACTTTTGACCCTAAACTGAGTTGAACACTTCATTGTATAATGTAAAGCTATTTTTGTAATGTGCCCTTCGCAAAGATGTTTCAATATATATGTTATATTTTTGTGTCTTGACAAACTTCAGAATTAGTAGAAAAAAAAGCTAATAACACCGAAATAATCCCAATTTTTTTGGTTTTGTGTGGTCATCTAATTACTTTTGGGAGGCAGAAGTGGGAAAGTAGAAACATATGGGCCCCATGGATACATTTATAATATTGCTGGGTAAGATAATGGTGGGGGGGGAGGGGGGGGAGTTTGAATTGAAAATGTTGGATCATGGACGGGCCGGGTGCATTTCTACAGGACACTGAATGACTGCAGTATTCTTCGCCCTCTCCCACGCAGGAAATGACACGCAAATCAAACAGCTGATGGTACCCAACAAGTATGTGGTCTAAGTAGCAATCTAACTCATTTTCTACTCGGCATCTTCGCCCTTATACAAAACTAATCAATAGTTAGTTGAAGGGGTGTGTAAGTTCCTGCTTAGAAAAACCATTTTCAATATTTTGTTGAGAATTCTATAGAGATGCATTTAAAATAAAAAAGTGTCCCGGAGCTTGCACTTACCTTCACTAGGAATAGGCCGGTGAACTTGAGTGCGTTCCGATGCTCTTCAGCGCAGCAGCGCCACCTGGTGGACGTCGGAGGAACTGCCTTAATGAGTCCCGGCCGGACCCAAATCCACCGCAGAGAACGCACCGCTGGATCGCGAATGGACCGGGTAAGTAAATCTGCCCCCCAGTGTGCCATATATTACTGTGGAAAGGGGCGGGGGTGACCAGCACTCACCCCCTCCTCCTCTCCCCGGGTTCTGATGTGTGCCCGCCATGCTACGGTACAGGAGGGCACACGTCTGTGTGAATGTGGCCTTATGCCGAACCTACACTTCTCATCTCTACTGATAACATACTGTATAACCTTAACACGAATTTTGTACAGAACACTTTTCACTGGGATTATTTGCAATCTACTGGATGAGAGTCCATAATAGGGAAATGTATAATATATTATTACAATAGTATATTAATTACAGCTACTTTTTCTTTTTAGGAAATTACCTTTGATGCGATATTGCGAATGTGATCACCAGAAGGAAAGACGTTGCAGTAAGCACAGGTAATATGATGTATAAACCTGTATTATTCTGCATCTCATCCACATCTATTGGAAGGGAAAGAAAGTGGTTAAAAATATAACAATCCACAAGTTATTTCTCCACCGCACAAACTAATAAATAAACTGCAGTAACAATATTAATAACGAGCTAAGAATATACCTGACCTGTTCCTATTTATACTACTGAGTCATACAGGACACAATTACACAGGAAAAAGGAACCATATTATAGTAGTTATAGTCTTGTACATAGGGGGCAGTATTATAGTAGTTATATTCCTGTACATAGGGGGCAGTATTATAGTAGTTATATTCCTGTACATAGGGGGCGGTATTATAGCAGTTATATTCCTGTACATAGGGGGCAGTATT